>JAJOOH010008515.1:0-80687 GCA_029582605.1 Solanum gracilifrons | reverse complement strand
GACATCACAACAAGGGATGAAATTACAGCAGATGAAATCTTCATAAGATTGAGAGCTGATATGTTGAAAGCAATATTTGTAAATATGTAAAGAAGGGGTAGCAACGGTGCTCCATCACAACCTGACCAATAAAAGGTGCCAAAAGGACAGTCAGACTCATCAATCCATTACCTTGGGAAAAATACTTCTAACTTGATAATCATGTCCTCACATCTATAATGGGATAAGACAACGAAAATTTTGTTTGGATTACATCACAACTGTTGAAACTAATATTTACTCATGAAATGAACATTATACCAGCAGTATATGGCCCATTTGACAAATTACCTGAAAATTGTGATTTCATTCTTGTTGAGATTTCACTTATAAAGTACAGCTATGGACCAAATCCTGAGAGACACATACTAATTGAGTTGCAACCAACATTAAGTTTTTAAAACCAGTTTCTATGCTTGGTTTTTATTATTCCAGTACCCCAAGTTCTATGGACAGTATAATAATGTAAGTAGAGCAACCTCCTAACAACTAACAAGTACATAGATTCATATTATCCAAAATATCTCCACCCTTTTACCAATGGGTGCAAACATATCCTTGAAACCTCCATGTGATTGACTGAGGAAAGCAGGAGCATGCTGTAACTTGTAAACAACACTTTCCTGCCAAAATATTCTAGGTTCAAATCTTTTTTTCCCACCAGCTCCCCCAAAAAAATAAAATCAAGGTCCTCATCAAATTCGACCTCAGCAGGATTGCAGAAGCCATTGCTTGTTATAATTGTGAATAAAAGATGCAGAATTTAAAAGAAAATATGTCAATTGTAGAAGATCATGACCTTCACCAACTCACTTTACAAATTCTGAAATGATGCACATTGACCTTTTATGCAAGCCACACACAAGCTCAAGATAATAGAGATTGCACCTGACACATTGTTCCCTATGTTGAAGAAGCAACCAGCACCGCTCTTAAGGAATGAAGGGAGCTCAGAAAATGGTATGCCCTTCAAGTTTGAAAGAAAAGGCAGAAAAAGGAGAACAAACAGAGCCTACAAATAAAACAGACATTACAAATGCAACATTCAGAATACAGTGTTGCTGAACAGTAAACAGATCAATTCACTCTCTGAAAATGCAATTCCCTAATTTTTTTTATATACTCCCTTCTGTTTCAATTTGTCTGTCCTAATTGTACTTTCCTTTTTTGGTCTGTTCCAAAGGGAATGTTTCTTTTCTAATTTGACAACTTTTTAATTTCAACATTCCACTTGACATGTAATTAAGACCACAATATTAAAAGGTATTTTGGTACATATACATATTTGTAGTTTAAGACCACAAAATTCAAAAGTTTCTTTGCTTTCTTAAATTCCGTGTCAAGCCAAACTAAGACGAACAAATTGAAATGGAGGGAATACACACATATATATGTAATTTAAATGTATATAAATAACAATTCTCGACTAAACATCCATTGTCTATAGTGTGCAAGGTCGTGCTAACAAGCTACAATTAATTCTGCAATAACACTTCAGCAACAGCATAAACTGCAAATAGAAGAGCATAAAGGGTTTGAGTGGCTTGCAAATCCATGAAAAACATATTGGGACCAATCAAAATAAAAAGAGATTTTGCAAATGGTACTGCAATCTTTTGAACATTTCCTCTCTCTATCAGAAATTGTTGCGCATGAGCTCTGCGTAGCTGCAAATGAAACTTCAGCGAGAACTAGATTTCACGACAATTTTTTTTTTTTTTATCTTCCAGTTGACGGCTGGAACAAAATAAACGGTGCTGAGTGTGACTATTTAAGTCGATACAAAAGCCAGCAGTTCGTATTTAATACCACTCGACTTACGGAATTGAATAAATGGTGCCAAATGTGAAAACAACTATTTCAACAGAAGAACCAGTAATTGGCATTTGACTAAGGCTAATTAACTCAGGACTATGTAAGCATTCTACTCTGAAATAACCCTGAAGTACAGAGTTTTAGGATCCAAAAGTTAGTGTATCAAAATTTCACACGCTCATACCAATTACCTGGAATCCAGATCCAAAGGAATTGACGACAAAGATATCAAGCACCTTCCCCTGTATAAATTGAATAGCTATCAGGATTATGCATTACATATTACCAACAGAACATTTGAGAAGAGATCGATGGAGTATCTTTCATGCACCCCTTATTCAAAGCTAAGTGAAGGAACAGAAAAAACTCTGTAAAAGAGAGATGCACCTTGAGTCGGCTAGCAGCATCAATAAAAACGAACTCCTACACATTCAAAGCCCTTGAAATGATTAATTGAGGATCCAGACTGCTATTCCTACATCATGATTTATTGAATACCTTAATAATAGATGCAGCGGCTTGGAATGCACTCGAAGCTACCATCAATACTGGCCAAAAAAATGCAATTCCTGCCAGCATCTGGTTGGAGTCTGATCCGCTGCATTCCAATCACAAAAGCCAAGGTAAATAAAAGCAGAACAACCGTTCAAAATAAAATAAAATTATGAGCTGCTTGATCACATAGAACCAACTTCCTAACCCTATCTATAACAGTTTATCTGCCAAAAGGACCAGCCACAGGAAGTAGATAAGTGACAAAAAAAAAAAGAAATACTCCCTCTGTCCCAATTTATTTTTCTTTTTAGTCAGTCCCAAAAAGAATGACACATTTCTATATTAAGTAACAATTTAACTATAAAAGGTCTGTTTTTCCTTAATAAAATGATTTACAGCCACACAAATTTGTATCATTCATTTTGGACCACAAGTTTTAAAAGTCTTCCTTTCTTTCTTAAACTTCGTGCTGAGTCAAAGTACCTCCCATAAAATGGGACGGAGGGAGTATATTATAAGCTCAGCATGTGCCCAACCAGCTTTGTCAATAGAAGTAAAATATTGTAAGTTCCCTTGTAGCTTTATGAATAAGATTGGAGTGCTCCTTTTTGTGCTAACAAGTCAGATGCACTCTCAAGTAGATGATTCATTCAGGTGGCCCCATCACAAGGAATGAGTTTAGGATACAATATCTATCAGAGTATACTCTAAAAGAATGTGATAAAATAGTAATTTCACCGAGTCCGGGGGGGGAAGATTGGAGTTCAGTGGCCCTAAGAACTGTAATTCAGTTATTGATTTTGGAGGGGTGAAAAGTTGGAGAGGATTTTGGCAGCTAGTGAATTGGTAAAGCCTCAGTTACACACCTGAAGTACCAGTGTAGCACATACCAAGGCTCGTAGCATGGAATTTAGGATATTATACAATTAATAGGACAACATAGGCAACTAAACACTGACATGCAACAACAAGAACAACAACATACCCACTGTGATCCCACAAATGGGGTCTAGGGAGGAGTGAGGTGTATGCAGATGTTACCCTACCTTTGTTGGGGTAGAGAACTAAGCACTAACATGATGTAATTAAAAAGAAGCAGAACCAGATTTACTGTAAACAAGAAGTAGAGCAAGGGAGGTGGTCCTCTGGCATATGGACCACATGGAAGGAAAGAAACCGTACAACATTTAAAAAGGGATTGAAAACACTCCACTACATACTAGCGGAATTTTGTTTTATTTGTATTTTTGCAGATTCTTGGAACTCGTGTGACATTTCTATTAGTATTGATTTTGAGAAAGCATTTCTATTGGTATTGATTATTGGTTACTCTTTCTAGGAACTGATATTTTCTGCTTGAGATGTTCTCTTTTTTAATACACCTTGTGAGTGGGGTCTTCCCATCAATGTCAATAAAACTTAGGATATGTGTCTGCTTTGACACCATATCGAAGTATGTGACCACTTCATCTAAAAGCTTGAATTGTTAAATAAGGGACGTTTCAAATTTTCAACAAACCTCCTCATGTGCAGATCCGATTCTTTTTTCTTTGGCTCAAACACGTTAAAATATTTTGTTCATAGGTAATAATGATACTTGAACTAAGGACATTTGCCTACTATCATACCATGTGAAGTATATTATTTTTTTTGAAACTGAAAAACAAAAACAAACGAAGTATATGACCACCTCATATTAAAGATTAATTAGTGAGAGTGGACAATTTCATTATTGATCGTAGGACTTCAACAAAATCCTAATTTGACTTGCAACCTAAGAAGAAAAACATTTTTTAGGACCCTAAAAGGAGAAGAGTGTGTGACCTTGTTACAGCTAGTACCACTCCAGCAGCAACCAATAAGCATCCGGCAATTTGATTCAAGGAGTATGTTCGTCCAAGAATGAACACAGAGAGAGTCAACTGCCACACCAAGAAGGTCTGCAATAAAAAGGTCTTTGCTAAGAAATCTTGTTTTGCTTCTTTTATAGATGAGCGAGAACTTTATTAAGCAATCTCTAAGATACAATTATAACTCTGTTAGTTTGAAGTTGCTTAGGACATGATATTTTAGCAATTTATAGAGCCTACTCCCAATTCATGATTCAATTATCAGAAATAAAATAGTTGCCAGTAAGGCTACAAAATACTGCAACTAAAAGAAACTGCATGCTTTGAATCACCAAGCATGCATTTAATTCATCAAAAACTAATGCCATGGAGTATTGAATTCCTATAGCACTTTGTGTATACTAAAGGAAAAGCAAGGATGAATTGAATGTGTTGCTCCATCAGAAAAGGGCATCCCATTTCTATGCTCTTGGAAATCTACCACCAAGGCAAAGATAACTTGAGAACTAATTCATGCTCTTTTTTTGGCAATAAAGGGGAATCTTAATGTTAGTAGTGTTACCTGACTAAGTATTGGTATGGCCGGTCCAGGAAGCATGGCTGTAAAATACCAAAAGAAAGCAATCAGAAATCAATTTACAACTCAAAGAATCATCCATATTCATTTCTTTGTGGACCTTACTATTGTTTTCCAGTTTAGATAAAGCAGCAAATAGCTGAGAAAAGACTAATATTTGTTGAATGACGAGATGTAGAGTAAGAAGTAGAACATAAAGGATCTATTGCCTTTTCCCAATGAAGGCAGAAATATTAATCTAGAAAGGGAGAATTTATTATCGTAGAACTTCCCTAAGTACAAGGTAATACCTCCAGCATACATTCCACATATGACCCCAAGGGCTTCGAGGAAACCAATGAGCAAAAAGCGTGATTTTGGATAGGCCACCATCTCCTTCGTTACAATACCAACACGATATCTCGCATACAAAATGGATAAATAAATAGCCAAGTACCTGAAGTTAATTGAGCCACGTTAAGTGTCAGCATCCACGTAGTAAAACTAATATAGATTAACTAGGATCGAAAACCTTAAATTAGATACTGGCATTACCTACTAAAAATCAAAGTTATGGACATGTTTTTCCACAACCTTCTTTGACCAGAATATTTGAGTTTTAAATTTATATTGTTATCTCAGCTAGTCATTGACTTGAGTGTAGGCAAATGCTTGACCCCTAAGACTAAAAAATTCACTTGTCACTTACTTTCCTACGCATCTAAGGTAGGTCAAAACATGTTGATAATTTACACTTTTTATAAGTACCAAAGTAGATGATTTATGGTTGACATGCTAGGATTTAAGACATGATGGCATAGAGGGATTTGGTTTCAAGCAATCAATGATCAAGAGGGATAAAAACTATTCTTAAATCTGCATACTTTATGTGACTCCCCTTTACAGTAGTTATTCAACATTCCACTACCAGCATCTTCAATGCAAAAGAAATTTACTAGGAACGATATCTAGTTATAATTTTGTGCTTCGTAAATACGAAAGGTGATCAATTGCTACATTGAATGGGTCGAGAAAATTGTGTCACTACTCACAAGCTACGGTTGGAACTGGATTTTACGTATAGAAGACAATAAACTTATTGGATGTCACCTCATCCTCCTTTGGTTATAAACGCATTTTTCAAAATGAAACTTCAGGACTAAGGATGTTAGTGTTACTCCCTTCTTTCCAATTTATATGATAACTCTTCTCAATTTGAAAAGTTCCCAAATGTTTGTCATGTTTCCAACTTTCCACTCCTATGCAACTGTCACAGTTTTCAGGAATTCAAAAATTCACTAATCCAATCAAATTTTCAATTTTGATGTGATGTGATGCTTACTTTATAACCTATTCATCAATAATTTCTTTAATGGTTTTCTTCTGCTATCACTATTATGATATATACAAATCAAATTAACCTCTCAACTCCGCATCCACTCAATTATCTTCCTATGCAAAGTAACAAACAGAAAGACAAAAGTTACCAGTTTTTTTAAAAAAAAATACTAACAAACGGAGTATTTTTCACTGTTCTTAAGGGACACCCTATATATGTTATTTTCATAGTTGAGGGGAGATGATCATGGAGATCTCTGCAAGGTCATTAAGGGAAAACATATTATAGTGATTGCAAATTTATGTGTTATATTTTTTACTAGCTACCAGGGCCAACTATGCTGCAGTTATTATGAGCTTTCCACATTCAAAGGACTTTTATGATTTATCTACCATGTAATTGCAATTCATTCAACCCAAGGTAACTAGGCAACTAGTATACATCTCTGAAACAGCTAAAAACAAGTTATTATATGGAAGTCTATGCTCGAAACAGGCAGACAGGAGAGTTGGACAGCAAAATTTCCTGCATTTTATTCACAATACTCACCACTCACATTGATTGAAGTCTGACTAACTATCTCTATGCGAGTGTTCAATATATTCTAAAAAAAATCAGGTACAAAGTATGAGAGTCATGAGGTTTAATCATTACAAATTCAGAAGATCAAAAAGTACGACTATACATCATTATTTTTTATCGTTAAAAATATTTATAAGAGTGAAAAAATCATAGTCGAAGGAAAACAAAAACAATCACACTCTTCAAATAGTAGCGTCACTCTTTCTGAAATGGAGAAAGTATTAAATTAGCTCCATAAAACAACTTTCAGCTTCAAAGTACAAAAAATTCAGATCAAACGGGTAAACATCTGTGATCGGGGATCATACAATAATTGAAAGAGAAACACCAAAACTCACCCAAAAGTAGTAACCTGAGCTAGAAAAAACGGGTACTCCTTCATCGGAACAAGCGCAAGTTTGTAAAGCACCCGATTCCCAACACCAAGCACCAAAGTCAAAGCAGAGTTCAGAACTATTAGCTCTCTAGTCACATCCAATTGACGGCCAGAATCACTTCCCACAGCACGTGCGCGAAATTTTGAGCTCGAGTTCGAAGTCTGCCGAGTAAACGAGGTACTCCGGCGGTGGATTTCCAGACGGCGTGAAGATGTGAGAAGAGGCATCATCGGAGAAATGCGACTTGGAGAAGAAGGCAATGAGAAGAGAGATTTAGGGTTTGGTCCATTGAAGGCACGAGGAAGAGATTGTGTAGGTAATTTGGCGCGAATGGTTTGAGAAGATAGAGAGTGAGACTCCATGAAATTGATCTTTCTGGTTAGGTGAATGAGGAAAGCTCACTGATACGAACTACTCATATAAAGTAAAAATTCAAACCTTCAAATTAGATATTGGGTCTCATTAAAAATTAAAAAAAGGTGAAACTTTGTTTAGATTGCAAATGAATATTTAGAAAAATATATATATATATGGACAACAAAAAAAATATTTGAATTATGTATTATCATAATTGAATATCTAAACATATAATAAAGTATTTCTATTAAACATTTTCAGTTTAAATTTTGAAAAAAAACTTATTACTTAAAGATCCCTTATATAAATAAGTTAATCAAAAATATATATATGATCTTCTTTAATTATACACGTTATCTTAAATTATAATATATTTAGTAATTTAGATTTTATGATTTCTTGAGATTAGTCATATACTAGTCATATACTCAATTAAAGGAGGAGATATATATTATGTAATTAATTCTTCTACATAATAATTAAGTGAGAACACATGAAAAAAGTTTCACAAGTTAAATTGGAAAGTGATTAGTACAAATATTATTATATACTATGTTTGATTGAAATAAATAGCGATTCAAATATTGGATGAAGTGGTTAATACTCAAAATGTTTGCACTAAAATTCTAGCTCTCATAATGTATTCTTTGTATGTCGCTTGGAATTATTGTTAATTTTTTATTGTATTTTAATATAAAATTTGAGATTTATGTTTAATATAAAATAATAACGTCCGTCTTTGATTATCTTTTTCAAGCTGCAACATAGTATTTTAAGGATACGTTTGGTTATATCAATTATTTACTTTATTTTAAATTTTATTTTTTAGTCATGAACTTTTTATATTTTATTTGAAGTAGAGAATTTTTAAAGCAGATTTGTTATCATAGTTTTTTTTTTATATTAATGATAAGAAGAGAGGGAAAAAAAGAAGAGAAATGGGTCAAAAGAAAATGTCATTTTAGAGAGATAGTAATTCCGTATTTTATGAATCCTTATATAATGAACATAGAGCTAACGTAGATTAGCTCAAAAACCAACTAATTTAAGTAAGTATCTAATGTGTTCTTCTATAGAGAAGTCATTTCTAAAGGAGAAATAATGTGTTTTTGGAATCTACATGTTTCGTGGTTAAAGCCTCTGAAGAGTTTAAATGAGTTAGACTTGAGTAGGTCGGAAAAAAAAAACAAAAAATCTTGACAAAAAATATTCTGTGGATATATAACTCAAACTCCTTTAGATTCTTTAAATTTTATCGGTGGTGTAAGTATTAAGATCAATACAATTAATTACATCTCTAGTATATGCTGATTAGCTACATTTTATTTTGTTTTAAAATTCTTCTTATTCTTTGTAAGTTATTTTATGACATAAAAAAAGGATCGTCCATCTGCAATAAAATTAGAAAAATAAATTAATAGTGATTCCATCAATCGATGTAAATATCCAACAACTAATGGCTACAAATTTTTTCTATGATAAAATCTCTCAACGACAACTTTTTTTCCTTGCGTATTTCATTTAATATATAAAATTCATATGCGAATAACTATTGTAAATTCACTTGTCGAGTGCTGAACATCATTTTGTGCAACAATAGTCAAGAAAGTCGATCTTTGCAATAATATTTAAAAATTATAAAATGTAGTAATATGCACTAGCTCGTATATGGATTCAATTTATGACATTAGTAGAATATATATTTAATCCAAATATTCCTTACATAAATTATAATTAAACACAATTTCAACTTCAAAAATTTCAATAAAATTAAAAATATTTGAATTTTATGTTTAAGTGCTTATTTGTTAGCTACAGTTTTGACCAAAAATTTTGAATAAAATTTTAAAGATTCGACTTCAAAAATTTGACCAGATTTTAAAAATCTAACCTTTAAATAATTTCAAGATCTTAAGAACTATCTCAGACCATTTTTTAGGTTCTTAGGACTTTCACTCATAGAACTTTAAAATCTAAAATCACAATCATAAACTCAAACTTTCAAGTATCAAGTTTCAACAATAAAATTTATGGCTAAAGGGGAGCTTAATTTGGATGTCTGGTTTGGTAAGATTTTTTTTTTTTTTTGAAATTCTTTCTAGAAAATATTTTTGTTCTTAAGGAGTATATGTTTCAATGACCGAGAAGAAAAAATAATTTTCACCCATTTATAATAGAAAATCTAATTAGCGGAGTGATAAGCAGTGTGTAGGGATGAGTTGGGCCAATTCAAAATTTAAATTTTTTGAATTAAATTAGGAATTGAATTTTGAAATTTAACTTTTAAATTTTATGGATTTTGATCGAATATTGAATCTAATACCATGGATATTAGGATTTCTGAAGATACAAAATTCCATGTCTTATTTTTCGCTTATCCATATCATTTGTGCTAAATGCTAGCAATAAGTTTATTTTAAAAAAAATCCAATAAATTAGTATCCTATAGTTGTACTTGTTATAGTATAAGTTTAATAATATAAAACTATATGATATGAGCGGTATAGTGATCTCAATCCTTGTTAATTGAATAATTGTAGAAAGTTATATCTCATAAAAAAATAAACTATTCTCTTTATTCTGTATTAAGTGAATTTTTGAGAATTTTCTATTGCTCAAAATAATTGAATTGTTTAAAGTTCAAGACAAATGTTTGAATTTTTTTCTATATTCGCCCTTCCCTTTAATGAAGTTTTATATTTTCTACGAGATAAATTGCATTATTTACAAAGTTATATTTATGATTCACAAAAAAAATAATAGTGAAAAATGTGGTTTAAATTATGTCCTTAAATATTTTTCTTAATAGGTGTGCATTGCCTCACAATACAATACAATATAATATGATACATTATGAAGCAATATATAACAAGTAACAACTATCAAAATAAAGTGTTAATATGGAATAGAAGGAGTATTAGATTAACTCAGACCATTAATTTTTATGATTGATCTTAAAGGCTCAAAAATCAAAATTTCAAAATACCACAGTAACCACACCAATTAATCCAAAATTGAATCCTATCCAATTCAAGATTATTTTAATGGTAGTTTTTTCAATTTGAAAACCAAATATTCAAATCAAAATTTCATATGAATCCGAACAATCCATACGCTTGACTTCCAATAATAAATACTCCTTTTACTTTTAGCTAAATTTTTTGAATTTGAGCCTACATATAAAGTGACTAGTTTTTAAAGAGTCGAGACACAAGGCAAAAAACTATGAATATTATTATTATTATTTAAATCAAATTTGCTAATATTTAATTATAATATTATTTTAAACTTTTTTTTATTTTACCACCAAAATCATAAAGAATAATTAAATTAGTATCTCAATTTGCATAAATTCAAGACTCTTCCATTAAAATCTCTCTTCATTCTCTCACTTTTCTCGAAACCCAGCTTTTCTTTTTTGATCATCATCTCTGCTTCAACAATTGACATTATTTTGTGGTGAGAATTCTATCAATTTACTCTGTTAAAGAGAGAAGAATCGAATTTTTTAATTATTAAAGCCCTTTTTTGAAAGCATTTGTTTGATCTATTTTATTCAAAGTAGAGTAGAAATTACTCGTTTGAAAATTGTATGATTCTTGAATGATACTTGTGGAGAAGATAGTGATGTCAAAAGGGTTACTTGATTGAAAGTAGAAAATTAAGTTTTAGGGTGTTTCTGAAGGTAATTTGTTTGGTCAGAAGATTCAGTTTTTCTTTTTAATTTGTGCAGCCATGGATGATAATTTATTCTGAGGGTTCCACCTTCTGTTGCTGAGCGAATTAACCGCCTTTTAAGTGAAAATCCTTCTTCAAAAGACAAACTGGACTCGTCTTTTTCTGGTAACTTTTTTTTTTTTTTTGGAGTTTTAAGTATTGTTATGCAGGAGCTTATAATTAAGTTAATGGTCAAGAATACATTGAACTGTCATGTTTTTGTGAGTTTTATACCTGAACTATCAGGTGTTCATTGTTCCCTTTTATTACTTGATATATGACCATTGTTAAGGTTGGAAATGGAAAAAATTAATAGTTGAGGTGTGTTTTGGTAATTAGTTGGTGATGGTTTAGGTAGGAAAAGTGAATACCGGACAGTTCAAGTAGAAAACTCGCAAAAACTTGATATTTCAAGTGTGTTTTTTGCTATGTTGACATTTACTCTTTAAGATTTAAATTAGTCCTACTTCACACCAACATTCATTTTATGTTGTTTCACATCTATAATACTCTTGCATCACCTATAAAAAAAGGAAATCATAGTCCTTCTATATTTCGCTTCCCATGTGTTCGTATTGTCATTCCTTGAACCTTTTATTATTATTTTTGTGATAATTGTGATGTCCGAACCAACCTGTGTACACTTCAACTAAACTTGCTACCTCCCACCGCGCAAGTACTAGGTAAATCTTTCCACCAAAATTTGGACAAATAGAAAGAAATCATTAGTGTTTTTGCCTGTTGAACCTAGAACCTCATGGTTCACAACCCACTTTATTGATGACTAGGCCACCTCCATGAGGGCTGAACCTTTTTACTGCCCCCCTAGCTCTTCCGATTCCCTATACTGCTTCTGATTTAGAGAACCTTTGGGTTTAGAGAATCTGTGATTCTTCTTAAAAAGGTTAAGTATTTAGTACTGGAATGAAATTTACTTGAATAGAGGGGAAAATACATAGAAGATTCATCCGACTCTAATTGATTTGGGATTGAAATGTAAATGATTAAATATAGACTGAATGGTTTTCCAAACAACTTTTATTCTCTGAGGTTATCTGGAATACCCATAAGAAGTTTCAAAATATTGGGGGTGTGAAGTTGTCAATAGAGCATAGTTTATTCTACTGTCGTTTTGATTGAATTTGTAAGTTAATAGCCTTTGGTGTCCACAAGTTACATGGCCTCATCTGATTTCTAAGGCATGAATTTTTCCCCCATTGTGCCCCACCATACCTAGGTCTTTTTTTCATATGCTAATAAGTGAAAATATTGTGGTCTGAGTTATTGATATTAAGCACAATTGATGTGCGTGTGTGGATATATATACATATATATCTCGTACTGTCTGGTTTCTTTTGTTTTAATCTATAGATTGCTGATGGTGTAAGTGTATCTGTGGTGTGTCTTAATGAGTTGGAGTAAGACATGGGTATTCTATGCTGTAATGTTCTCTTGCTTTCTTCCTTTCGGAGAGGAATACACAAATCCTTTTGAAATGGTGAAAGAGTTTGGAAGACAGTTATTCATTGAGTACTCCTCTTTCGCAACATGAATCTCACTGTATGTACAGTAGGGTAGGTTCTGATCTTCTGTTTTTAGTTTGGGGTATTGTGAGACCAATCACTCCGTCAATCTAAAGATAGATGATCTCATATCAGGTTCTTGATTTAGAGCTGGAGCCTTTTAATTTTTCTCATTTATAGGTAGACTATGAAGAAACTTTAATAAAGTACTTATCTCTTAAGCATCTTATCATAGTTCATGTATGTGCTTTTTAAAAAAGTCTTTTTCTTTTCAGAAGATGGAAAGACGGGCAGTTTTGTCATAGGCAACGAGCACTTTCCTGCATCACTTTTGAATCTTCCTTGCATAGTGGAGTCGTACAAAACTTATGATGACAACGTGCTCATTAAATCCGCAGACATTGGTCAAGTAGGGTTGGGATTAATCTTTCTTTTTCCCTTCAGTTATATGAACATGATTTTTCAATCGTCATTGTTCCTAGAATGTAAACTTTGTTGATCTGACAGATGATTATGGTGAGAGAAGAAGGTGATCCTGTTCCAGATGTGGTGGAATATAGACATGGCCTCACACCTCCAATGAGAGATGCACGAAGACGAAGATTTCGGAGAGAGCCAGATCTTAATGTAACAATCTTGCTTTCCTGAGAAAAACTCTCATTTATTTACTTTCTAGTTTGTCCCGATAGAGAGAATGTCAGGGGTGGGCTGTCTACTATGTGGAATGGGGGTATGTTTTTTTTTTTTTTTGGAGGGTTTGGGGTATGTGTGTGAAAACAAATAGGAGCTTATTCTACCTGAAGCTTCTCATTTTATCTGCTTCTCTGCCGATAAATGAATTGGAATAAAATCTGTCGTAAATATAGTGGAGCTCTCCTTATCCCTTGATCCGCCCTTTTCTAGTTTTATGTATCACCCTTTTTTTTCTGGTATGTATCCTTGTACTTACAATGTGCCTGTTATACTTTTGGCAGCCTGAGCTTGTTCGGCGTGTTGAGAAAGACTTGCAGAACATAATGTCTGGTGGAGCAGCTGAGAATATTGATATCCTTTCATATTTGCTTTCCCCTCTAGTTTAAATAGAATGACACATGGTCAATATATGGGAATGGAAGTAGCTAAATAGACTTATTTTAAATGTTTATATAGGCTATATTCTGACAAATTAGAACTGCGAGTTTTAACGAATCCTAGATATGCTGTTGGTAAATTGACATTTTTTAGCTTGTAGACCATAATCAGTTGGACAACTTTTGCTGGTGAAAAAACTTGTGAAAATTTCTGTTCGACCATTTACCAGGAAGAGGTTCGTGGTAATGTCAGGGAAACTTTAATCCTTTGAGCTTTCAGAAAATTTCCTGAGATTCTGTTTGCATAGGCCCTTGTAAACAAGAGCAAGTTCACGTTCGGAAAGTATATATTAGAACTTCAATATCATTGTAGAGGACTTGCTAAATTTCATCTTTCTCATTTCTGTTACTCCTTAACTAATCGATTACACGTAGAAGTTGTTGAGCAAGAGGAAGGAGGTGAAGCAAGTGCACGCCATGTGAACAAGAAAGTGGGACAACCTGCAACAAAGCCTGACATTTCCAAGCCCGGGACAGCTGGTGAGGATCCTGATAGAACTGAGTCTGAGGATTCTGATGATTCAATATAGCCGAGGACATTTTCCAGCCTTTGCTATTGTTATAGCGGCTACCAAGTCTTTGCTATTGTTGTAGTGCACTTCTGCTTAGTTGCCGTCAGAATTTGTTAGAAATTTTAGCTCTTGTATTTTAATACAGTTGGCTTATCGAGTCTAGGCTTGAATATCGCTGTAATATAACAGTTTGCAATGTCTACTGCAGACATGCGAGCATGACTATTGCAAATTGTGTTCTGTAAAGTGATGGTCTGTCTCCAGTTTGATGTGTTGAATTCGCTTATTTTGTTCTAAGATAAGAAGATGTTTATTGCAAAATTGATTAACTTCAACACCCTGAGAGTTGGAGTCGGTAAATTTGCTGTGTTTGATGAGACTTGAGAGAGTGGATGGAAGTATAGGAACATGGTGAGAAGGCTAAATCATGTAAGGCTCGAGAACTTGATGTTTAGGTCACCTTCTTGTGAGTTCAGAGTCAGATTTGTGACAATGGGTGTTGATTTAGCATATATTATATCTGTATATCTTGAGTTGAATGCATGCAGAAGGTGAAAATGTTTTTATGCCTAGTTATGATGACCAAATTTGTGTTGAAGACTTTGAGTTGTGTTGACAGAGTTGTAGATTTTCAACTGTGGGATTACTATGTTTTCTCGTTTCTGTTCCAATGTTCAAACAAATGAATACTGTTTCGTGAGTGCACAATAGGCAAGTTGAAAAGGAAAAAGTTAATGTTGTGAGCCTAAAGCCAAAGAAACTCTAGAGGGTGTGTTTGGTGCTAAGGAAAATATCTTCCATGTATAATGATATTTTCTTGAAAAATAAGTGTGTTTCGTACTTATTTTTTTGTGTTCGGTATGTAAGCATAATTTTTTTTTTCTAAATTCCAAAGCATTTATATGATATCTAGCAAAATACTATGAAGGTGAGATGAGGTCGGAGGTGGAGGCTCAGGAGTGGTGGGTGTGTGGTAAGGAGACAATAAAATTGAAATGTTACTTGTTGTCTATGAAACCTGTTTTTCCTACTTTCATTAAAAAAAATTGTTTCCTCGTTTTTAGGAAATTTGCTTTCTTAAAGAAAATCCCCTTTAAAATATTTTGATCAAACTGAATATGAAAAAATTGAAAAACATTCATTCATACCAAACACACCTTTAAATGTAAGTTCAAGTGAGAAACATAGTGGACATTCTTAAGCTTAGCAAGTCCTCTTCATAATTTAATGATATGTAGTTATGTACTAGAATAAAATACTCTCAAATCTCGTAGTTGAGAATTACCATATGAATCTCTATATCCATTCAGTTGGTATAAAAAGACAACAAATAAAATCAGTCCAACATATTATATATATACTCCTAATTTTGGCCCTATTTTTCTTTCTTAAATGATCAGAAATCGAATGAAAAGAATTGAACTAATATAGTCAAAAAGAAAAACTTGACCACATAAACTTATACAGAATGTTACCTTACTATAATTAAAAATAATTTAATTTCAAAATTTCTTTTTTTACTTCTAATGAAATATTTTATAACTATACAAATTTTTAAGAATTGTTTTAGACCATAAGTTTCAATAGTCTTCCTTCTCATTTTAAATCCAAATCAAATAGTCACATAAAATGAAACGGACGAAATATCATCTCTTTTTTTATTTAGATCAGTTTAGACTTTTATAGGTATCTATTTAAATTGCAGGAGTATCTTGGATATATTAGAAAATATATATAACATTTAATTGCATGATTTGCTTCTCGATATTTAATTTTTATTAATCAAACATATATCTAACGAAATAATGCAAGCCATAACTCGCATAAAATTATAAACTTAAGCTATGCGAAAAGATTATTAATTTTAAAGATAATTACAAAATAGAGATAAAAGAGCAAATAATCCAAAAATAAAATAAAATAAAATATGAATGTGGCAGAAGAAAAATTCCACCACGTGTTGGCCAATAGAAATCCATCTTGTTCCTAAGCTACTCCAACCCCACTCCCTTATATAAACCCAATCCCATCAGCTTGAGTCTGCCATTTTCACAGCCAGTTTTTGCTTTCAAATTTCTTCTTTTGAATATCATGGGTCGTCGAAGTGGTGGTGGTGGTGGTGGGTTCAGATCCAGTAGTAGTAGCGGCGGAGGTCTGTAATCATTGATTTTTTTGGTAGAATATACATGTATATTTTATTTTTTTTTGAGTGAATTACATTTGATATTCAGTTTCATGGTTTGCAAAGGTAGATTGAATACTGCAAACTGTTTGTAGGGTCGAGTCGTTATGTGCATGGATGCCATGTAAAATGGCGTCACTTAATTTTTCCTTTTGAGGTGAAAAGAATGTGTGTTATTTTTCCTTTAACTTGCTTCTTTCAGCCTTCTTTAATTGGAGTACTAAAAGATACTCCATTCGATTCGATTTATGTGGCACAATTGAAATTTAGAGATTCAACTTTTTAGTATGACTTCAAAATTGTTCTTGGGTACACGAAACATGGTTTTGGTGAGACAATTTTTTTCGCAAAAGATTAATTGATATTCTCATATCAGTTATCACCAAAAAGTTGTATGAACATGCATGTAAGTTGTGTCAAAAAGCTGTGATACGAAAAGATGACACAGTTTCTTTTGCAGGAAGTTGGTTTCCATGGTCAAAATCCCGCTCATCTCCTCGTCTTGCTGCTGACAAGCCACTGAAGAATCCGCCAAAGCCGAAGCCTGGCAAGTCATGATCATCTCATTAATTCCTTCTAAAATTTTGGCAGTGCCTCAAATTACTATATATTTTGATAACTTAGAATTACACTGTGTATGTCGTTGTTAATGTATGACTTGGAATTTTGATTCCCATATATTGCAGCTGCTCCTGCTCCTCCTCCAGCACCTGTACAGAGTCAACCTCAACCCGCAGCAGGAGGTCTAGGTTCCTCATTTACCGATGGTTAGTAATTGCTTCAAATATACAACAGTCAGATTATGATAGTATTGTTTCTGGTAGAGAAGTTCCTATAAAAATCGAAAATGCCCTACCTTTGAGTGTAGTTTGAACTATTGGTTTACCTAATTGGAAATAACCAATTAGGTTTACGACAAAACCAAATCAATCATGGTCATGAGATTCTGATAGCGTTAATTTGTATATGCTCAATGTCAATGCTCATATTTTGGTGTGGTAAAAAACAGGAATGGCCTTTGGTAGTGGAAATGCAGTTGGCCATAGGGTAACAGATGCCGTGTTAGGCCCTCGGGTTTTTAAACATGAGGTTCAGGTGGCTGATCCTGCCCCCTCAGCTGCTTCATGTGCTGCCTCAATGACAGCTTTCCAAGAGGTATATATGCTAATTTCCTATAGCTTCTCTGTTGCATTTGCTTGTTAATGCTGTAAAATTGGTATAATTTACCTAAATTCCATGTTAAAAACTAATTACATTATTTCCCTATTATTTTCCAAATTACAAGAATTCCTTAAAATTTATGGATTTCTAATACATACATCACTGGACTTTCAGATACAGAGGGATATCACATCCGGATCTGGATACATAGGAGAGAGATGTATTAGAGAGAGAAGGAATGTATCAGAGATGTATAGATTTTTGATTTTTTTTTTATAAAAGATAGAGAATTTTTGAAATAATGGTAAAATAAGAAAGTGTATTTAGTTAATATTTTCATAAAATTAGGGTACAAAGCAGAGAATCGAACCCTCACTAACAAGATGAGAATTCAGATAGCCAACCAATATTGGTAAAACTATTGATAATAAGGTGTGTTTTGTTGTTGCAGTGTCTCAATGTCAACGGAGGCGACCTAACCAAATGTCAGTTTTACATGAATATGGTTTGTGAGTGTCGCAGAAGTTCTACCACACTGGCTTGATTTCTTAGACCTTGAAGACCAGCTTAATAATATTATGATGACTAGTTTTGTTGGATAGAGTTTTGGCTCTTTCTCTTTAAGTTAATCACTAGGTTGTCATTTAGGGTTCGTAGTTGGTACATCCATTTAATTCTATTTACTACTTGTTTAGTATTTCTGATAATTCTTGTTTATGGTTGGTAACGTAATATAAAATTGTATGAAATAACAAATTATTAATTCAAATTAAATGTTATAGTCATAGTTTATTTTAATTGTTATTCGTAGCAAACATCTCATTTCTTTGCCATTCGGTATACAATTAGTCATTTTCGGTATACAACTACCCATTCGGTATACAAATGTATAAAATGTGTTTGTGTTTGTATAAAGCGAGAGAAAAGTGTATCTACAAATACAAATACATATATTTTCGTCCTATACACTTATAATTATACAAATACAGATCTTATTATACAAATTACAATGTATAAATGAATTTATACAAAACTTAACAATTTGTATAAAATTGAATATATCTAGCGAATTATACAAATCAAAAGCTCCATAACAAACATAAAATTTGCAATGGAGCACAGTTATGCAAACCATAGCTACAACATACAAATATGATGTTATAAATTTTCAATAGAATCTCCGGAGCTTTCTCTAGTTGAGTATAATTGTTCAACCACGAAAAGAATTTTCAAAACTATATTATCTCGAAGAAAATCATCCTCATTCTCGTTGGGCTGTGTTACCTACACTGGCCCAAGAAGAGTTTACTTTTTGGCACAAATAACTGATTTTAAGGGTATTGTTTAAAATATAGCCAGTTGTTTTTTAAAAAAAAGCATTTACCAAATTATCAAACTTCAGAGTTTAAGCTTTGAAGTTTCAAACCTCGTGTATGAAATTTGAACTATCAATGCCTACCTTCAGACCTTAAATATGAAGTTTGAATAGCATAAGTTAGACTCTAACAGAGCACTTTAAACATGGAACACACTTTTTCACAACTTTATATTTTATAATACAAATCGTGTGACAAGGTTCAAGTTCATGACGTGCATTATATACATCTTGCTGTAGATCCTCATCACAAAAAAAGATTATACAGTGCTTTGATTTTCACGTTTTATGTAATATCTGGCTACAAGTTAAAGAATTTTAAGAAAGCTGAATATAGCATAGTGCAAACTGGCTACCGGGTGCAATTCATACAAGATAGTCTGCTACTTTGAGTTTTTGACTTTTTATTTGTTCCAAGACACTTTCTCCATTTCATTTTACTTGGTCCATATATTAAAAATAGATTTTAGTTTCGCAACGTAATAAAACTATGAAAGAGAGGAGTATTTAACAAAGGCAACACTTAATTACAAGAAGCACATCAGAAGACAAGATGCATTACTGAACATATTTACAACTGGGACATTACCTACTAACTGGTACTGACCCAGTGGATTAGTCAAGGTGCGTACAGGTTGGCACCGACACTTTGGAAACAAAAATTACTTACCTTATAATGTACAGCAAGCCTGCAACTTTCCAGGTGGTAGTCTTCTGTTAGCAACAAAAAGCTGATGTATATAATAATTTTACCGAGCCACATTTGATAGACTTATGGATTATCGTCTAATGTACAAGCTTCCTTGAGCATCTTCAGCAATAATTTTGCAAAGGGGATTATGGAAATCTCTAGGCCACATAACAATGTCACTTCCTGATATTTCCATCTTTGATAAATAATCAGCAGCTCGGTTTGTTTCACGCCACGAGTGAGTGACTTGGTGCTTCTGAAACTTGTTCAAGATTTTCCAAATGTGTTGGAGACAGCTAGCAGCTTTCTGATTATGTGGTTGCTCTTTGTTAATAGCTTTCACTGCACTCATCGAGTCGGATTCTACCCATATCATTTTGATCCCGATACTGACAGCAAGCATAAGACCTCTCCATATAGCCAGTAACTCAACCAAGAAGATATCATCACATGTAACTTCAGAGACACAAGCACATATAGCAACACCTTCATAATCACGAAGCAAACCACCAAGACCAGCTCTTTTCCGGTCTATAGATCCATCTGTATTTAGCTTTGTCCATCCAGGCTTGGGCTTTTTCCAAGTGCAGCACCTAAATGGTCTTCTAATAGGCAAATTAAAGCCTCTTAATTCCACAAACTTAAGAGATTTTATCTGGTTCAAACTCTCAAGTAAATCTTTTAAATAATTTCCCTCCAACTTTGAAGCAAGTTTAGCTTCTTTACTTGCCATGATCATGTCATGTTCCCTTTCTTCGTCTTCCTTCAGTTTGTGCTTCCTACCTTTGATGTGTTGCTTTAGACTTTTCTCGCTGGAGACGCTCACCAGACAGAGCGGGCAGCTCCAGTCCTTTTGAACTTTCTTAGGATAAATTGTCCGATCACATTTAGGAGAAGATTCAGCCTGAAACAGAATTATAACCAAAATGTTCATGAACATGTCACTGTCTTAAGATCATAGGAGAGGTGTTCGTAGGGGAAAACTATGATTACCTCATAAGTAACGAAACTTTGCAGGTTGTCCTTTTTATCCTGTTCAACATGTCGGGATGCTGCAGCAACATAATCACTGCACTCCATGACTGTGTTGCTCGGACTCTTAAAACATGTCAACAGCTGTGTGTCGGATTCTCCAAAAGTAGTGTATTTTTGGAGAATCCGACGCGGGTGCGGCATTGAAAGTGAAGAGTCTGCGCAACTTCGCTCCATGGGCATGCACTCGTTCTTTTCTGTGACATATTCTATGAGTGGATTTGGGGAAAGACATGGCTTAACAAAGTTCATATACACATAAGAAGCAACACCAAACTGAGGCACTACGAGCAAGAGGGATGCTAATCCTTTTGCATAATGCCAAAACGAGAACCTGAAGAAATCAACACACTTAGGTCAGACTTAATTATTGTTGAAAAATGTCCTTCAGGTTGGAGACACCCTTGGTGAGACTCATGAACCGAGCACGATAAGAACAACCAAAAACTCAACTACAACTTGCAATAAAGATTCTGAATTTCAGTTACTATTATCAAAAAAAAATAAAGATTCTGAATTTGTATTTCCTAACATATAAATCCATACATTTTCTCATTCAAAAAAAGATGGCATCACTGTAAATTGCAGATGCTGAATATTTCTCTCACTCATCCAAGGAATGAATGAAATGGTAGTCCTAAAATAAGTCTTGGCTTCTTTTTTGGTAGTTCTTATGCCATATAGTATTCATCAATGACCAACAATTTATGAAAACAAATATATGCCCAACATAAGTGTTACACAACGCTTGCTATAATGAAGTAGAATTCTTAGTATAAAGCACCATAGCTACAACAACAACATAAAGTAATCCCACAACTGGAGTCTGGTGTGTACACAACAACCTTACCCCTACCTTATGAAGGTAAAGAGGTTGTTTCCGATAAACCCTCAGCTCAAGAAAAACATATCCAAAAAACAAGTAAAACAAATACAGTAGCGAAGAAGCCAATACTGAAAACAACTAAGAAAAGAACAAGTAGCAACAACACAACGCACAATAACTAAAGCAAAAAAAAAAAAAAGGTAACACTAAAATCGAAGAATAAGACCATAGGAGACCAAAAATAACAATACATAAAGCACCAAAGCTCCCAAGATTAACAAACAATGCAATTCCATCTCTTATAGTAATCCATAACCTGACTTGCATTCATAATACCAAGCATTAAGATGTTCAACCACCAATATCATAAGGTATCAACTTACACATAAGAATTCTAAAGACATGTCTTTGATGAAAGCAAAATAAAAAATTACCCTGTCAAAGGCATTGCAAGAGTCAATTCCAATACTGTGGTTAATCCAAATAGGACCCAATATTGAAGACACTTTTGGTAGCTGGATTCTTTGTCACTCTCTATCGCCCGAATTGATGCATATCTGTTTTTATCAAGAATGTAACATAACTCAAAAGCCTAAATATCCCAATGCACATATCCAACAAAAACTCAAACAAACAAGAGAAAAAAAAATTAATTTCTCTTTTTACTAACTTACAGAGGACACAGCAATGTCACTGATGGTCTGCAAAATATCCAGAAAGAACTGTAGCAAAAATAACAAAAATTAAAAAGAGAGAGAATCAGATATATGGAAGTCAAGAGCAGTTGATCAAAGACAAATCTTAAAAGGCTAATTTTTTTCTCTCTCTTCCTACATGTGTATATATAGAAAGGGGCTTAACAAATACCAGAAAAATAGGACAAAAAATTGACAACCCACAAGAGCACAATGTGCTACAACTATTAACAAAATCCAAAATCATCATATGATTATTTAGCCCCATCATGTCTTTAGTATGAAAATCTTAGAAAACAACAACAAGATTATCTTTTTTGATCAACAAATTAAAACAAGATTTTTTTTTTGATCAAGAAAGAGGAAGACTCGGTGGGAGAGGAATGGATAATACTTACCAAGAGAGCAAAATTTTAGCTGAAATCAGAAGAAAGCTGATCAAACCCATTGTCACTAACCAAGTGATGTGTCTAAGTTCTTGCTTTCCTTGTTAAACCAATTTTTATTTTATTTTTACAAATCATGCATGTCTTATTTGATTGGTTTTGGGGAAAGCAAAGGGAAATAAACATGACACTGGGAATTATGAAGGGAAAAAACGAAGAGACTTTCAGGCTAAGGAGTCAATGTTTGGTCAATTATCCATAGGAGAAACAAAAATAGAAAATAAATTCATACTACCTTTACTCTTTGGTTTCCCACTAGAAGTCTGCTTTGAAACGAATAATTTTAATTCACATTGAATTCATTCGGAATAAGCTCTTTCTATTAATTATTTTTTTTCATATTTAAGACTCGAAAAAAATAAATCATATCAAACTCACATGTAGACGAAAAAGAAAATTCCTGAAGAGCAATTATTGCATTTTGGTAGGTGCATCAACTTTAAGGTACAACGTAAATTTTCTTCAAAGCATTTGTTTTTTCTTAGTTTCTTTTTTTCTATTACACAAGAGAGGGAAAAGAGAAGAAGGATATATTGTAGAAAATATTCCCTCTAGTACCATGGTTACCTTTTCGTTTTATTAATAGTCATTTGTCTTTAAATTTATTACATTATTTTTTATTGCGAAAAGTTATTTGAATTTATCTAAGTATCACGAAAATTACTTAACTCTTTAAATTGAAGACATCATTGACAACCTTCATTAATATTTGGCTACATATCATAAAGACATTCATACTTGCACAAATTTGTGTTTCTAGCTCCCGTACTTCACGAGATTTGATCCAGACACCTAACTCATTTAAAACAAGTGATTTATAATTTTTTAATTCTATGCCTTCCTCGATCACAAATGAATGAAGTTTAAATTCAGATCGAGAGAGCCTGCCATCAGTCCTAAAATTATAAATTTCAGGCTCTTCAAACTTTAAACTTTCGGGTATGAAGTTAGGCTTTGGCCGAACCCAACTCCCAAAGTATAAGCAGCAAAAGTAAAAGTGATTATGCCAAAATTCCACACCTACTTTACATCTTATCATAGTGCACAGTAGTGCAAGTACACAAGAAATTGTAATTTACATGTCCCTATGAAAATGTCACACCATTAGTTATATATACTACAGATAGTCTTTGATCTGTGTTGCAGTTTGACCTTTAAGGTACTTGATGAATGACAATAATGAGAACATCACATAGAAAAAGGAATGGTCTACTCTCACAGCAGCATTCAGAATAGCAAGCATGGGAGTTAGAAATTTGTAACGCCTTATGTTTTTCTCCTACAGGCAACAACAGCGACAAAAACGAGCAGAAAGTAGAGAAACAAAGGGAAAAGAGAAGATAAAGAAACGATTGCCAAAAAAAGAACTGCCAGGATCATTTGGCATAGCAAATAGACTGTACAGCATTATAGACAGGTATCTCACAGACTTAAAATGCCCTTAGACTGTTCTCCTGTATAAATAAATAAAAAATCTTTTTTTTAACATGGAAGTTATCTACAGAATCTAATTCAGACACCCATTAGTGTTTTAACCAAATCCGAATCCTTCGTTGGCTTCATGAATGGCAAGCAGTAGTCTCTCCTCTAGATGCTCTTTAGAGGGGTACTCTGGTAGATCCAACTGGTTAAAACTGCACACAGCAAATAATAGTTAAGAAGTGTTCACAGTATAACAAGTATAGAAGAAATACAAGTAGAATTCACAACACTCCCTCCGATCTCAAAGAAGGAAGTTTTTACTTGCTGTTAGTAGTGGAAATGTGATTCAGGATTAGGTTAATACTAATATTAGTCAACATTTAATTGAAATACTCAGATAAGAAAGCCCATCTCATAGAGAGGAGCGGTCAATTCAATTGAGTAAATTAGGATGCACATAAAAAGGAAAGCAAGAGAAGTAAAATTTGGAAGAGGAAGCAACATTGACTTCTACTGGAATCTTCAGCAATACAGGTAAATTAGAATGGCATCATAAATGAAAGAAGGTTCAAGTAACTAGGGAGCAGCAACACGGATGTTTTACTGGCAGAAATCTTCAGCATCACGAGGGCAATCATAATTTAGTTTCAGATGATTAAATAATTACCATGTATGTGCTGAAGGCAAGTGATCAGCACTGCCGTAAGCTTTGTGGATCTGAAATTTCTGGGAACCTGAAATTCCTTGCAGTGCACTAAACCCTTCCAACGGCACCTGGAGAAGTTCACAAAGATTTGTTAGATGATTGCAGGAGACATTTAACAAGCAACTATAATCAAATGAAAGCAACAAACTACCTTTGAGGTTCCAGTGACAAATTGAAGAAGGCGAGCTTTGTCTTCCTTGCTAAAAGCTTGAACAACTTCCCAAAACCACTGAATAACAGGTGAAGCTGGGCTGTATCCAGAATATTCTGTATTTGCCCTTAAGTCATCAACTGCAAAGCAAGGGGTAAATTAATTGTAAGAAGCAACTCTATCTTGATATTGACAATAACTATCTAAGATAGAATTACCACATGAATTAACAAGCAAAGGAAATAGTGAAACATACGATCGATGTCTGGAAGACCGCTAATTAACAACTCAAGTTCCTTGTCATGAAAAATAGAGATCAGCTCTCGAGGAATCAATTCACTGAATCCTTCCAAAAATGCATTTATCTGAGGACGGATAGCAGTCGTCAACCGATGCTCAGCAACCAAGTCAACATACTGTTGCTTATTTTCCTCAGTGACTCTGATATTTCGTCCACCCGGGATTAGTTCATAGTCAGTCACCTGCATTAAACAAGTTGCAATCAGAGCCTTTGTAACAAAAATGGTTAAAATTCAATTGCCGCAGAAGAACTCATACCTCATTGCGTTCATAAAGTATCAACTTCTCTTCATCAGCATCAATACTGAATGAAAGGTCTAAAATATCACTTATGTCATTCTACACAAAACAAGAAACGTGAGCAGAGCAAACTTTTAACCATATAATCACAGAGAACAGAGAAAACACTGCACCTCAAGCAGCCATTTCAAATTTTTGAAGTAGTCAGGATCAATAGCTTCGATATCATGATATGTCACTTTAGCACCAAGTATGTGCTTGTAGAAGGACCGTGTAAAATGAACATCAAGAAGTTGACCATCAAATAGTGCCTTGCCAACCTGGGATATTTACATAAAGCACATTAGATATTGTTTAAATTAAATGACTCAAGCAAACAGAACCAAGAAGGAAAATACTCACAACTCGCCCAACAAATTTGAAGTATGAGAGGTGCTCAGTTTGGTAAACAGAGTTGGGATTTGGCTGAAATGTTGCTTCATTGCCAACTGTAGTAAACAATAGTGCTCCCTTGTCAAAAATTACTCTGGACAGTAACTGATACCATTCCCTAGTAAGTCCACCAGCATCAATTCCTTCTTCCCCTTGGAAATGTACAGTCAATCTCCCTTTCAATTCTTGAGTTGTCCTCATGCGAAGCTGATTATATGAATCTTCAAGTATATAAGCTCTTCTCACAGAAATTCTCAGAGGACTGTGATGATGATCGTGTTGATGTTTAATCTTAGATCTAAAGTATGACCTTTTATTGTCAAAATCAACAAAACGAGGAACCTTCAGCATGATGGAGAAAGACTTCTCCAGTAGTCCAGGATTCTGCCGAACAAAAGCATTAAGAAGTTTTTTGTGCTTCTCTGCAAATTTTACAAAAGCAATGTGCTTCTCATCAACTTTTGTTGCCGATGTAGGTGTTTTTGGCTGCATAGCAGAAGCAGTAGCTTCTTCTGGATCAGGAACTGTCGCAATACTGAACTCCTGCCCTGCACCCAAATGCCCAGGATGCAACTTCTCACACATCACAAAAAAGGACTCTATGTACGGTAAAATGTTTTGTGTGCCTGCAGGGAGAGGAGGCATTGCTCCAGCAGGTTTAGATGAGGTAACAATGGATGAGCGAGGCAGGTTGGGTGCTGTTTCAGAAAAACTCTCTATTGTGCTAATGCAAGTGCTGAGCTCCTGCCATAGAGGTTCTAAAGCTGTGTTAATGTCCCAAACCAGGGAGATAGTAGCACCGTGCTCCTTCTCAGAAATAATTTGATTCTCGTTGTTCTTGTCACCAATTGAAGCAACAAGAGAGCTTAATGCTTGTAAAACCCTGAGTATCACAGCGCCATCAGTTGAAGTGGTACTGAGCAGTGCTTTTTCCACTTCCCTAAACTTGTTTAACTCATCCATCGCAGATCTGGTCAGACTTTGCACAGAGCCAGCAAGCTCAGTAATAAATAAATGACAAATGGCAGGAGCTATGGCCACCAACTTTTTCAGTACCTCAGCTACCAAAGAGTAAGCATTGTCTGAAAGACTGATAAAAGAAGAAAGCATTAAAAAGCTTCAATAACAAATAAAGTAATACATTATTCAGCAAGACTCGAGTAAAAATAACCCACTGAAGGTTCAAAATTACTTGGTCATGTGAAGACAATAGCAAAGTATTAAAATATCAAATAAGTGAATGTACAACCAAACAGATAATTCAATGCCTGAAATAGAAGCCATAGGCACGGAAATTTAGACAAGACCGTCACACCAAGCAGTCAGTTAATTTACTGATCCCACTTTTAAACAAGAAGAAAATATGTTAAGTGCAAAATTAGTAAAGTATTATCAACCTGCTGGCAAACATACAAGTCTCTAAATTAAGGGGTGTCTCACAGAAATAATATCTACAGAACTTGTCACATCAAACCATAGTATCTACAATTTCAAATACACATCACAGGATTAGGAACTAGCTTACCCTTCTCTGGCAAGCAATGAGCACAGGCGTCGAAGCTCTAATTGTGGTAGACTGAGTAGAATACTTTCAGTACTTTGGTCTCTGCTTGCAACAGAGGACGATGCTCCAGATTTATCCTCAACCTCAGATGAAGCTGCATGAGATTCAGTATTCATTTCTGCAGCAGATTGGATTGGAGGACCAGTCAGTTGCTCTGTAGAGGATGTGCCAGGTTCTTCACGCACATTTGATTTGCTTTCTGTGTTTTGGACTACAACATCTAGCAGATTTAACAGCTAGATACAAAAAGGAAAATAGTTAACGACAGCAAGAAACACCAGATAATGACTACTCAAAGAGACATCCTACTTGTGCAAACTACCTGCTCTAGATGTGCAACACTTCTCAAATAAAGGGGATGATTCAAGAGGCCCAAAAGCAATGCAAGAGATACTTGTCCTTCAAGCTGCCATCTATCTGGTCCATCAGCCTCAACCATAACAGCTTTTCCCCGCCTCTGATCTGGAACTATTGGCCCTTCCAGCACTGGTCGAGGGAGCCTGAATTCAAGTAGAGTCTTTGCAACTAAAGAATGGTTCTTTGCCAAGTATGTAAGTGTCTCAAGAACACGACGAGATAGTAATGGAGGAATTCCTACAAGCCATGAGATAAATAAAATTTAGCCAAGGCAAAAAACAACACAATTACAACAGTAGTAACAATAGATGTGATACTGATGCATGATAAAAAGTTAAGCAAGATGATAAGGTCTCACCATCAAGATGTTGAGGACGCGAATACATCACATTACTTTGGCAACCATATAGTCGATATGGGGGTTCAGCTGTATTCAGATCATTAGCAGGCTGTCCGACATCAAGCATCAACAAGTCCATAAATATTTTCACTAAAGCAGTTCTTGTTTCTGCATGTGCACTGAGATTCAACATCAGCCTCTGTAGAGGAACTTTGTAAATTGGCTGCAAAAGAACCAGAGGTGTCAATGTTCAAATCATAGAAGCAAGAAAAACAGTAATTCAACTCACCAAGTTTATACCTGGAATACGCGGAGCAACCGCACCAAAGCTCTTAAGCCCTCAGTGTCGACTAAGGGAGACCCATCTGCCTCCAGAGGCTTACTTCCAGCTGATCTACGCGAAAGGGTTCCACCAGTCCTGTCCAATTGTTCATTCCGCCTAGAATCGCCTCTACGACTTCTAGGATACATACCAAAAAGTGTTCGGTTATACCTACGTGCAAACCTCTCACGCAACATATTTGCTTCCGCCACAAGAGCAGGTGTTAAATTAGCAAGAATGGCATCAGAAGATGTCAGAAGGACCTGCGAGATACAATGTCAGATCCAATAATAGCCATAAAAGGATTCAAGAAAACCAAACTTAAATCAGAACGTGAAAAAAAAAAAAAAAATAGGAAAACAAGGTCGCTACTTGTAATAGAGTAAATGAAACAAAAATTCACATCGATTACACTTAATTCATCGAAAGAAGTACCTCTTCCCGTAGTTCTGAAGGGAATGTAGCAATAATTGACACAGTGTCCATCTCAACAGGCTGGCCTTCTAATTCTTGTGACTGCTGCAGCCGCTGTGCCCTTTGCTGTGCCAACACTTCTTCTCGGATGTCAGACGGAAGGGCTGCCAGAAATTCTGGATCAATATCTCCACCATTTTGAGGCTCAGAATTTGGTGGTTGAGTTGCTTGACCCTGTTGAGCTGAGAGAACCTCGGCTCGCAACTCCTCAGGAAGCGCCTCTAGAAATGCAGGATCAATTGATCCAGAATCAGCATCTACATTACGTTGCTGTTCATCATTGGGACCACTTTGTTCTGCTTCTTGATTTGGATGTTCTGAAGCTTCAGATACACTGTGAAGGGCAACGTCCCTCGCACTTACCTGAGTAGAATTTCCAAACGATACATTAGTCCTCCTAATTCGAGCATCTGCTGAACCTTGTCTATCACCACCATCATCATGCCCATCAGCACTTCCAATTTCAACATCAAGACTTCGAAGACTTTCACCCAGAGTTGCACCACTTCCACTGCTTTCTTGGCTAACTGCCTCAACATCCCTTATGGCAACATCGTTCTGTTCAAACTGCATTTCGACAGGTTGAGATTGGCTACTTGGTGCATCTGTTCCCTGAGAAGACACATTTGCTACAGGTGTCACATTAGCACCGCCAGATTCATCCAACACTGTTGAGGGGGTAGAGGCATCTCTGGTTTCATTGTTGTTATTGTTCTCCATAGCACTTTCAGCTGCCATTTCACCTGATCCAACAAACTGGGTGGCCTCACCTCTATTCTGAGACCCTTCTGTAGCATCTTGATCAGCTGATTTCTCAGGGCTAGGCCGCCTCAAGTGGGAAACAAGCAAATCCTCAAAACCCTGTGGAAGAGCAGAGGCACCTGATCCACCGCTTTGTTGGTTATCATTGGTCCAAAAATTGAACCGTTGGCCATGACGACTGCTCCGGAGAGAACGGAAAACAGAATCCAAGCGCGATGAGGTTCCTTCTGAGCTCCTATCGGAATAAGCATCACGGATACTCTCTGATGAAAAGGAAGAAAGCAATGAGATATTTTTTGAAACCAATAAACAAAAGCAATGAGATTTCACATCAGATAAAAATTACGATATTAACCAGTAGTACAGATACCTGATTGACGTGGCTGATCCAACTGCAGCAAGGAAGAGGGTTCCACCAGAAGGGGATGCTGTGAAGGAGCAATGCTGTCACCACCTCTTCCCAAAAGATTGTAGATGGATGTCGTGCGCCCCTGGCGCCTAGAGCCAAAAACTTCAACAGGCATAACATGTAAAGTTTCACTGGAGAGACTATGCTCTCGACCAAAAACTTCAATATGGTCAAATACATTTATTCCATTCATTCCATCACCCAGACGAAGTATTACACCATCCTCCTCATCCTCATCCTCTTCATCCTCTTCATCCATTACCTCCTCATCAAAGTCATCTTCATCAATCTCTTGGTCATCTTGATCAGTATCAGGATGTTGTAAGTGATGAGCTTCATCTTCCTCGAGGTCATTATGTTCTTCATCCCCCTCTTCGTCTTCATCAACCTCATCTCCTTCATCACCTGACATCTCATCATCATCATCATCGTCCTCATCATCCTCATCTTCATCAAGATGCTCTTGTACATCAGGCTGGATTTCAAATCTTATCTCAAGGCCATTTTCCAGATTTCTAGTGTCCTCATTACTTTCATGCATGTAATCATCTTCATTGGATGGACCAAAACCTCCATCAATATCCTGGTCATGTTCCATATCATCAGTGACAGCTTCAGACCCACCAAAGTTTTGAGCTGCGCCAAAGGGCTCAATGTGATCTGTTGGCACTGAATTCACATTAGGCTGTGATAAAGTTTCATTAGCCAGGACTGCAAGGGCATCAATAGCAGTTCCAGATTGATTATGATCCTGAGTTTTTGTTGACTGTTCTCCCCTTCCAGCATTGGACTCAGCCGCATGGACATGCTCCTTTGTTACCAACTCCAGAACTTTTACAACACCAGTAACAACCTTGGAAGAATCAGTATGATCCAGGTCCAAGACATGAAGAGCTCGGGTCAGAGATTGAACCAGACCGACATCTATGAAAGTAGCTGAAGCTTCTGCTGAGATGGAAGAACCTGTAGGTGCACGAGCAGTCAGTACATCACTGAGAAGATCAATAAAAGCTTGAATTTCGATTCCGGGTGCCCTAAAACCACTTCCAAACTCAATAAAATCACTAAACACACTGTTAATCTCGGTAAAGATTCTTTTCCTTGCCTCCGTTGAGCGAACACAAGATGCCACGAGAAACTGGCTAGCTCTGCTTGAAAGTTTTTGCCTCCAGTCCACATCAGCTTTTCTCTCTTTCTTAGAACTCTTGGTATACGGTAAAAACTTGTGAAGAATATGATGAAAAATTCCACCAGCAAGGTGCCCTGTCCGTAAAGGAACAGCAATGCAACTGCTAACTTCAGAATCTTTTCTAAGCAAAATGTGAACTGAAGCAGTATACATCAAAAGAATCTCAGTCAGAAGCTTCAAAATGAATACAATCTTAGCCATATATGCAGACAATTCATGGTTATCAGCTTCACTTGCTTCAGAAGCAGAGGCGATAGCTTTCCCTTTACCCTTGTTCGCGGAAATATCAATCTCCATATCCGTTGAACCAAGGTTCTCTTTTGTTGCTGGTTCATCTTTCAAAGGAGGAACAAACTTGACAACTGGATCCAAGAGAAGCTCAATAACGCTTACAAAGCTGTGAGGCGGCTTTCGATGAACTTTCACATTCTTAGAACTCACATCAAGACTCTTGCCATGCACTCCATGGCTCACATTACCAACACCAGACTTCAAATCTGCATTCTGCATTTTATCTTTGTCTTCTGATTTCTCTTTCTCCCTGTCTTTGTCCTTTTTGTCCTTCTCACGGTCCCTCAACAAGACCACATAAGGTCGTTCACCAACCATCTCCACTTGGCACACAGAACGAGCTGCCCGCATGAAAATCACTGGATCACACTGAATAACAGAAGTCAAATTCAACAGGAAATTACGAGGTGTGAGCCTTCCACTTGACTGTCTATTAGAAGCAGACACAACATTATGCCGTATCTCTGCTTCCATAGCTTGCTGTAGAGTCTGGGGATCCTCAAGAACATGTCTTATTATAGTAGCGGCGATGTTGTCAAACCCAATAAACAAGCTGCTGGTTGGCAAGGAAAGCAGCAACTGCAATCCACCGGCATCCAGAAAGTTAACAGCAACAGAGTGAGTTCTTGTAAGAGTTGCACACAGCTGCAACACAGCATGCATTGTTTCCGAGGGAAGCTGGTTTCTCATACAACCACAAGCTATTTCAACAAGCTGCTTCTGCTCTTGGACATCCAGATATTTTGGAGACAAAGAAGACTGCAACTTATTATACTTATCCTCGTTGATCGAAACTGATTTCTGTGTAGCGTCATCTCCCTTAAGCTGTTCCAGCATATCAGCATTCACCTTCTGATCCACTTGAGCAAGCCGATCAATAGCAACAAAAGCTGCTGTCACCCATTTGGGGACTTTCTCCCTATCAAATGTACTGGAAATCCATTGTGAAAGAAGATCAGATGAGACATTCACCAAACCATTCTTTGCAGCTATCTCTCTGGCATCAGTATCTTCATTAAGAATCAGAGCAAGAACATGAAAGAGATTAGAAAGAATGCTGCGGTTTCCATCCTCAGACACATTACTAGAAAGCTTCACTTGTTCAACAATAAAAGAAACCACAGCCGACCGATGTTCACCATCATTCTGGGAGCATATCATCACAAGAAGATCCCTGACAGGAAAAGCAAGAGAGTCTTTCATCTGTAGAAGCTTTCGGCATGTGGACAACAACTCATCAACAGGAGGAGGCTGAACCATTTCTTCTTCAATGGTCACGCTGCTTTCTTTGGGAACATCTTCCTTTGCCTCCGATCCAGAGTTCCCAAGTGACATGGCAAGCGCACGGGCAAGTTCATCATCTTCTTGTACTTCCTCTGGATGCGAGAACAACCACTCCATTGCCAGCTCAACACTGTTTGAACCAACCTGCCTCAAAGCCTCTTCTGCTCTATTCCTGGAGAACCCCATTTCAACAATTGTAGAAATTGTAGTTTCATTTGGGGGAGGACCAGACACACGAGCAGCAGTACTGTTTGTGTTTTTGACTTCTACTCCAGAGTAGATGTGCCTAATCATGTTGAGAACAGCTGCAATGAAATCATAATTGCATTCTGTGAATTGTGGATGAGTCCAAACGGGAAGTACAGTCTTCAATACCATGGATTGAAGAACCTTTACAAATGTCTCCTCATCCCGTGGAAATGGGATATCACCACTTACCAAAGGTTGAGTCAGTAAATGCTTTGTGAAAGGAGATAGAATTAAAGATGAAGTCGCCAGATGATCCATCAGCTTCCCATAACTACCTAAGGGACCATATATCCATGAACGGTCCGCATCCTCAACTCCATCCTGCCTGGTATGTGTCTCATCAGTCTCCATAGGAGAAGTAGGAGCTCTATTGACAGCAAAGAGCAACTGACTAGTAGCTTCAAACGTAGTTAACACTGACTGAATAACCCCACGCCCATAAAGGCAATTTAATATAACAGCATTGCAAGAATCAGGCTTGTCCAGCAGAATACCATCAATAAATTCAATAACCTTGCCAAAATAACGACATTTGGTCAACACAGATGCCTCCGATCCAGAAGTTACATGACCTCCAAAATTCATGTGATCAATAGCAATTGAAGCAAAAGTTGAAGCAACAGATTTTGAGGGAGCTGACACATTAAGTGTATCATCCCGCCTACGTGATGGAAGTAGCATTACCTTGCCCATCTCTTGAAACAAATGGGTGATATGGATTGACAGGGATTTCACCATATCACGGCAAGAATGATAATATGACCTCTGTTTGTCCTCTTTTCTATTACTGGCACCAGCATCATCAAGAGAACCTGCTTGTTGTGATTGATGACTAGCTTCTATCCGGACATTTGAAGGACCATCAGTGGTCTGACGTTGCTGAATACTAGAAGCTCTAGTCAGATCACGATATAGATTGATCAGATCAAAAAACTGTGATTCAAAACTCCACCCTGACATCCTCCTGCGAAGTAACGGGTCAAGGAACTGTCTGAAGGAATTTAATCTTTGTTCTTCAGAATCAGTTGTACTCAATTCTGACTGCCGTGCCTCGTCAGTTGCACCAGCACTACCTTCCTCAACATCAACCTTAGATTCTTCAAGCAATGCCAACTGCCAAAGAATTTCACGATGAATACGACCAATATCTTCCAAGACATCTTTGCTTCCATTTCCAAACTCTGTTAACAGAGCAGTTACCCATCGGTTGTCTTTGGAGGCAGCCAGAAATAAAAGAAACTCAACTAGAAAAAGTGAAGAGAATGTCCTATCTGGAGTACTTTTAGGATCCAACATAAAAGCACCAGAAACCACATCAAATCCAGACAGCGCTTTTTTCAAATGATCCTTGAGAAAGAAACAGAAAGCACGAGCCAGAGCAGCAGAGTGGTGTTGGGTGAAAGTCTTGAAGACCATGGTGCTGTGTAATGCTATGGACATCCCTTCAGATGACTGTGCAACACTCGGCCGTAGGAGTAGTTTCAACAAAGATTCAATGCCCGACTTCTCCACAAATAACCGACAAGTTTCAGAGTTCTCCATTGTACGATGAACAAGTACCATCACATGAAAGACAGCCAACTGAATGAACTGTTCATCACTGATAGTTTCCCCAGAAGAATAAGTTGATTCAACCAATGAGCTGGATGCAACACTCTCTCTGTTATCTGTGTCCGTGTCCATTTCAGTAGTCTCACTTGATTTCCCTGATGACTCAGCATGTTCACCATCACCACGTGAAGCAATACTGTTAACAATCTCAATAATTAAATCCACTCCAGTACCTCTCAGTGAAGATACATGGCGTAACAGCTCTTCTACAGCATTTGCCAACGGGACAATACCTTCATTCATAGCTACCACGTACTTCTTGTTGGTAAATATGTCAACAAGGAAACGCAACGCTGAAGTTTCTTTTACCGACTCCAGTCCCTTCGGATTAAGGCAAATTGCACCTAGACCATTAGGTACACAAGTAAGAGCTTTTGGAGACGGTAGTATCCCAGATACCACTGAAGACAAAAAAGCAATAGGAAGACCCAACTCATGCAGAGCAGGAAAACATGTCGGGTCTTTGTGAATTATTTCACTCATAACAGTCACGGCCGAGGAATAGATATCCCCTCCAAATTTTTCCACATTACTAAATAGCAGACACAAAGTGGCAGGTAAAGATGCATCGTTAGAACCCTGTGATCTGGCCGAATTTGCAGGAGCATAGGTAGCAGACCCAAGTGCCTTCAATAAGACCCTAATAAGTCTCTTTTGAGAATATATTTGTTCTTCACTAGATTTAAAATGCTCACCAATGACCATAGAATTGTCATCATCTCCAGCCACGTCAATCACTCTGTGCACTTCTATCTGTAACCTATTAGCCAAAAGCTCAACTCCACCTAGATCTTTGAAAAGGGTTACTGCTGCATTACTATAATCCAGAAGCTTTTGCAGTGTTTTCACAGCCAGACAAACAAGATGTATATGTGCAGGATCAGCGTCCTCTACTAGAGGCAAAAAAGTTGGCACCATTCCAGACCCTCGAATAACACTACCGGAGCTTGAAGAGGATATGACATGTAGCAGGTAAAACTGCAGAACAGCTTCAACAAAGGATACTGATGACAAGTCATTTGAGCTGCTTAGTGACAAGATTGCTCTCTGTAAAACATTCAGGAGGATCATGCGATTACCACCAGCAAAACTGATGCTTGATCCACTCAAAATCCTTGCCCGCTCATGTGATGATGCATAAGCAGCTAATTGTGCCCCCAAGGCATTCATTGCTAGCGTTCTAACATTTCCAGAGATGGTTTCTTCAGATCTGACAATCCTGATCAACTCATTTGTGTATTCAGGTTCATTAGCAAAAAAGGACGCAAGTTCATCATGGGAATCACTAGCCTGGACAAGCACAATGAAAGCAAGAAGGCAAATCTTGCTGTAAAGTCTGCATACTCTGGGGGAACGGAATGCGTGTGCATATCTGATTCTTGTCAGCAACGCAAACCTTTGCTCAGGAGGAACATTGTACTGCTCAATACAGAACTTCATTAGCGACAGATCTTCTTCTTTCCGTACATGGAGATCAGGTATGTTAATTACACTCATGCTCGTTGATACTGCGCCATCTTCAGCTTCAGCATTGCTTTGAGCATTGGCACTATGCAACTCAAAATAAAGGGTGGAACCCAAGTGATAAAGTGACTTGTCACCGTCATTTTCCACATTGGATGGAAACAAAGATAGGCCTTCATCCTGACTTCTTTCGTTTACAGTAACACAATAATACAAGCCCAGACCTTCTTCCTTGCTTCCCCACCCCTGCGCAAGTGACAGGAGACAGCTATTTATAGTACCACACCCAACCAATTTACCACTTGCATGTAGCTTCGATGGATTTATTTTTACTAATACAGCAAGAGTCTCTAAAGTTGCAATGAGGATCTCAGGATCTGTTGAAGCCAACAAAAGCATGAAATGCTGCCAGGTTCAAAGTAAATAAATTCATACATCATCAGTACACGTGAATACTTGTTACAGACATTCATTCAAAAACGAGTGAAAAGTTCTAGTATCTTCAGCTTACCTCCAAGCCACTAAATGAACCCTTATTATGACAATTCTCTAGTATGATCTGCATCACACGTAAGATCTGTAGAACTGCTTGCTTGGGGAAAGGGCTATCATCTCCTAATATATTATCAGACAAGCCAAGATCTTTCCTACTACATAAGTAGGTCTTGAAATATGTATCAAAATGTAGAAACAATGGTCTCCAGTGATGAAAATTTCCCTGAAAAGGGAAGGCCAAGTAAGTAAAAATCCAAAGTATAAAGGCAGGATAAACAGAGGTAAGATGGATTTACCTTGCCATACTCCCAGCGGAAACCAGAAAGAGGTATTGCTATATCTTGTAATGGACACTGGATGACCTTGTCAATAAAGGCCTTTATTTTTGGGGGCTGACATGCAGATAAATGCACAATAAGATCATAGCAGATAATGGAGAGAAGGCTTGAAAAGAAAGATAGAAGCAGGAAAGATAGAAGAGGGAATCTACTAAAACAGAGAACAGTAGTAAAAGCAGAAGTCCATGCAATTCTTTCAAGCAGCTGAAGTCAAGACACTAATCAGATGATTTATTGCTTTATTATTTCCTTGCATATGACTAAATCGATGTATATTTCTAGATCCCTGAAAGGATGTTTAGAAGGCTCCCACAAACTTGAGAATTACTCCTACGAGAATAACCACAGTTCATCCAAATAAAATGTAAAAAGGTGCAATATACTATGGTATTGCCTGATTTTTCTTTTTGTTTTATTATGATAGTTATGGTCTTGCCTGATGTTAAGGAACACAACAGTGCTAGAAACATAAAACACACCGAGAAAACATAAGAGCCACTAAACATTTTTTACCAAGATAAACAATAACAATCCTCAAAACACACCAGCATCTTCAGCTACATAAAAGAGTACTCATTGAAAATTAATAAGGAAGAGAATTACTATCAAATTCAATGATTGTTGTGGAAATGTAGCTGTGCAGAAAATCAAAGGGGGCTGTATTGCAACTTCCTATTTTTGGTGTAAAGAACAATGCATAGAAGATGCTGAACAGATAGTTGATCTCTTAGGATTACTGTAATTACTCTTCTGTTTTGGCTTGTTACAGCCTTTTTATGGAGGTCACCAGCATATCCTAAATGCTGAGGAATACAACATCACAAGTTTCAACAAAAAAAAATGAATGGTCCAAGTGTGTATACACGCCAAAGAATGATAATCAAAGATGCTAAAGAAGAGCCAATCAAATGGCTGAAAATTGTCGCAACCCCTCCCCCACAATTTCATAGAAACCACAGGAACTTAGATAGACTGCAATACATAGTAGAAGTATTCTTACCGGTACCCACCTAGTCAGGATTAAGTCTTTTGTATCTTTTTGGGAGAACGTAACATATGTTGTATATATAAAAGATAGACTGCACACGAAAATTGTGTACTCGCACATATAGGATAAAGTCTTGGTTTGATCAAGTTTACATTAGCTCAGTTGTTGTCAAAATTGCTGGTTAGACTTGAATCTTAGTACGGGGACAAGTGTGAAATCGAATAGCTTCTACTTTTAAGGAGCTCCTATTTGACTTAGGAGACGAATTCACCACTGTCGAATGAAAATGAATTGGCTCGAAAAGTAAAACGGATACTAAGAATCAAATTGTTGATATCTACCATTAGCAGAACAAAACTGACTGGCCCGAGTTGAGAAAAAAAGAAAATAGAGAATCTATTGTTGACCTCAACTAGTTTGGACTTGAGATGTAGCTGATTGACAGATTGTTTGATATTGAGAAGTAACAGGGAAAAGAAAAGGTCAAAAAGAAATAAATGTATGCTTGTGAAATAATAGAATTACCACTGTAAGTTTGAAACAAGAAAAGGACAAAAAGAAAAATAATAGTATTAAAGTTGAACTTCAAGAAATAAATGTATGCTGGCGAAGTAATAGTATTACCACTGTCAGTTTGAAACAAGAAAAGGACAAAAAGAAAAATAACAGTATTGAAGTTGAACTTCAAAAAATAAATGCATGCTGGCGAAGTAATAGTATTACCACTGTCAGTCTTAAACTATCTTTTTTTCCAGATAGATCTCAGTTTGGTTTGTACTAAAACACTTCAAAAAATGTGATGATAGACGAAATGATATCTCCAAAAAGAAGAATTTAAGAAAAAGCAAAGCTAGTTTAATGGAAACATCAGATAACTCTAGCTCCCTAAAGGAGACCAAGACGAATGGATCTTGTTTATTTTGAGATCTAAATATATTTGAGATTCACACGTGTACATTATACAGTTTCAATTGACATCTCATATTAGACCAGCTCCTGTCATATTCAATTCCAGAGTCATCCCATTTCATCATCCTATTAGCTATGAGGTTCTAAAGATAACATGCTTAGATCACAATAATGAGACTCAATTTTAGTGATACCCAACCAGCACCTTGATGTTACCATAACCAACCTCTCACACCTCCTTACCGGGGCATCTGAGCAAATTCTCTTCACATACTCAAACCATCCTCAAAGGAAGGCATCAATCTACTATAATTTAGTCCTTTTTGTGCTTAAATGTAAAATGAGATTTTCTAAATGTACACTAATAGGCTTATACGGGGGGAAGTACTCATGCTACAAATACAATAGCTACGCCTTAGTCCCAAACAAGTCGGGGCGGCTCCCAATGGAAGAGGAAAAATATTCTTTTTTTAATAGGTAAATAATTTTATTATCATTGGGGAAACCCCAAATACAAGCCATATACCAAAAGAAGTGAACCTATATCAAATATGGTTCTCAACAAAAGAGATTCAATCCTCTATACAAAAATGGACCTCGTAAGTAGACCAAATGAATCTAGAGATAAAACACTACTTGACATCTTTAAAAATCTTGTTTCAACCCTTCAAAACTCTTCCTATTTCTCTTTTTCTAAATGACCCACATGATTGCTAAAGGGGTAATCCTCCCTGTCGTTTGACTTCTATTTCCCCTCCTCAGACCAACTTTGCAGAGCCACCTCCCTGTGCTTGGCATCACCCATTGCATCCCAATTAAACTGAGAGCCACCCTCCATAACCGACTAGCCACCTTGCAACGCTACAGGATCTACACTTTCAGCTAAATTCTTAAACATAAAACACCAACTAACATATGTGATCCTCCATGGAAAAAACATTCTTCTTAAAGCAACATCTAGTGAGTGTATTTATGAGTGATTACTGGTTAGGGAACTTCATTAATCTTTATGCTTTGAGCCCTTCTAGTATCCTTAATATTTTCCGCTTCATTTAAATAATGTACCAAATTGTTCTCTTTGTTTTTAATTTATCTTTAATAATGTCCTACTAGCTACAACCAATGACTTCTTTGAGCAATGGCAGATATTTGCTACTCATTGACTGCAGAAATTGAATTAATCGACACAAAAAAGTCAAACGTGATCAGAATAAAAAATGTTGTGCATCACACAAGAAGTTGCTAGTTGCTACTTCACGCAGCACTATAGCCAATCCATAAATCCCCTATACATTAGCCTGCAACTTCAACTCTCATCAACTTTAACAGGATCCAATCTCAGATCCTAGGATCTAGAGCTAAGCATCTCCCTGATATGAGTGGTTGCAAAGTTGTGATGTTGACTGGTAAAGATTGGTAAAGATAGTCAAGATCAATATTATTTTTGATACATTTACTACCGGAACCTTAATATAGTTAGTAGTATCAGCTCTCAAACAAGCTTGAGACCATGTCGATATCAGTTCTGAAGGAAAGGACAGGTATACTTTCTTGGTAAAGAAGTATGGGTACATAGCTAATAGCAGTAACACAGAGCTGGAATTCCACCGTGTTAACAATTAGCACGACTGGGTACTTGTAATAGAAATTTCACAAAAAGAACCCAAAGGAATAATAAAAGCAAATAGCTGCAATTTCCAATTCTTAGCGACCACAAAAAGAAGCAAAAAGGTTAATCAACAACAAATTTAGCAGCAGAAAGGACCTTAAATGTGATTCCAGTGGCAAACCGAAGTAAGCAAAAATATAAAATCAATTAGATATTTTCAGTATCTTGTAACCAAATACCAAATGCAAAATAAAACTTGAGGTATGTTATAAATTCTGTTCTTGCTACACAAGAAAAATAATCAATTTTTGACTCACATGGCATAAATACACTTGTAACAGAAACATTAAGTTTCAGACCCAGGCATCATCAGTACACTTGTGACAGAGAATTTCCACGTACCGATCATAAGAAATAACAAAATTCAAAGAAAAAAAGCAGGTAAATGACTGATAATAAAAGTATAGATTACATAACAGTTAAAAACAATAAACCACATAGAGAAGAGGTACATTATGAAATATGATTTCAATTAAAAAATAAACCCTAAGAAACAACAGAACATACAATAATTAACTTCTGATTCTCAACTCCACAGCAAGACTAAACCCTAACAGCACACATTACACGTCTGGAATAAAACAACACTGAAAATGCACATTGTGAAATGATTCCAAAAAAAAAACTATGAAAAGAAATTGTTCAACAACACACAAAAACAACCAAATGTAAAATAAAAGTAAGAAAAACAAAAAAGGAACGAGTAAAACGAGTACATACAGGTTCAGAGTCGAGTTTAATAGATGGACCAATGGCTCCTTCGCTGGAGAGAAGTTGCCGTAACCTGGACGGCAAACTCGATCTTAAGGTCGTCATATCCAACCTCTACTTTCTCTCCTTGTATTCACTAACCAAAACACAAATCCAACACACAAATCAGAGAAAAAATAACAAAATCTCTGCACACATTCAAATACATCAGAAAAAAACGCATAGAACATTAAATCGATCAAATAAACACACAAAAAAAGCAGTATCGATAGTGACTGATTTATTATATCGGTACCTGAATAAACAAAGTCACGGACGGGCGACTCATCCAGAGAGTGTGTAGAGACTGTACAGAAAATAGGGTTTATAGAGAGAAGAAGAAGGAGAAGAACAAGGAAAACCCCAAAGCCAAGAAAGAGAAAAATGGTGAGAAGGGGGGTGAGGTGGGGGTAGGGGGGTTCCTTTTGCCTTTTGTGTGTGAAATTGGTCTAACTAGTACTAACCCTGGGAACGATGACAGGGGAGAAGCTTATATACACGTAGAGATGCACACAAATTGAGTCTTCTATTTGAGGGACTTCTATTCAAGTCGGTTTTGCTATTTGGTCCTCTTTTTTTCCTTCTCTTCTAATTTTGCCTTTAAGAAATTATTTCTTAAGGTAAGTGTAATAATTTCGGAATAAAAATTGAAACTAATTTATGTTTATATGTGATTTGACGTGTTAGATAATTTTTAATTTATTTTTTATTTTATTTATATTAAAATAGTTTGATTACTGTTTAAACTCATGAAATATTTTTGTTTAATTCACATCTTATGTACCAAACGTTTCTTTTGGAGTTCTTATTTTTGGTTTAAGACATAGTCAGCTTCTTAAATTTGTTAGTATGTTTGAATTGAACACCTCAACTCTTAATAAGGTGTTCGAATTAGATATTTTCGATTCAAATTATAGTTGAAAAAACATGTGTATTTCATTTGTCTATTAGGTAGATAAATTGAACACTTAAAATATGTCATCTCTTTTAAATAGAAATTTTCATAATCACAGAAAAAAATGAAAGTATCAAGAGTTATATGTTTTAAAATTAGAATAATGCTCAAGGACAGAAATAATTTGTAAAGATAACAGTAATAAAAGAAATTGATTCATAGTTTGGTTAAGGAGAAAAAGTTACACTTCATTGATAGGGGCCCAAAGTAAGATGAGAACGGTTGATTCAATCTGGAACAAAAACTCTCAATCAAGGCATGGATTCATAGTTTGATTAGATGTGCAAGACACGTTGTTGACTAAAAACATATTACAAAGATGAATATATCAATGGATAACCCAATATGTAGTTTATGTGATGTGCAAGTTGTAGGGACACAAAATTACTTTTTTTTTTAATGTGACTGGACCAAGGAAATCACTAAAACAATGGTTCAATGGGTTGGATTGTAGATTTCAGTATGAGATGTTAAACAAGTACTGAACAAAATTATGAGGAAGGACTGAAAGCAACTGCACAAGGAGATAATCACAGCACTCTGGGGCTCAATAGCATGTGATAGACAATAAATTGGAGATTGTATAGGGGTATAATTGTGACTATATTACACAGATTAAGTAAAGCTGATGCGGCTATTTGGTTCAAAATATTGTCATGTAATTAAAGCGATATATAAGGCTTAACTTACATAGTCCCCTTCTACGAAACTAGTTGTGAAGTTAGGTGTTTTTAGGTGTATTGATTTGGTTGTTAAAAGTAATATTTACATTTGTTACCAAAAATAATAATAATATGATATTATCTTTAAATGTACGAATATTAAATTTAAGTGCTTGACATGTATTATATCATGATGGTGAAGAAAATAAAGTAAGGAGTTTTTTCATATTTTTATGAATTTTGGCTAAGACTTTCATCTTAATCTCATCTTCTGAAAAGGAATATAAAATTAGCTAAAATGATTATATATTTTCAAGTTTATCCTAATAGTCTCATCTACGAAAAAGGAGATATATAATTATCTAGAATAATTATATATATTTTATATTTATGCATAACTTATATGACAACATTCATTTCCTGCTTAAGTTATTTTCTCAGTAATGATAATATGTAAATGAAAAATAGTTTATCCTAAGAGTTTTTTTTTTTTTTGAAATGGTGAGTCCGTCGATCATTTTATTGATCAAATATTTAACCACACAAAATTCGGGCAAAGCCCACCAATCTAAACAATGAGGCCGGATTTAGGATAATCCAGCCCAATACTAATCGAACTACACTCTGTGCAGCTGAGAGTGTTCTCTACACTTTCCTAATTGCTGTCCACTCCTCTTCCCTGTATTGCCTGCCTCTCTCCATTGAAAATTGCATCTACTTCGTCTCCTGCTCTGAGTATTTCGCACCCTATCTCTTGATGATTCTTGATGGCTTTGTCCAATACAATGTATGATCCCGTCCCTTTCCTCTTTTGCCATGTTGTTTCCTTCTAACCATTTTCGATCTATCTCAGGTCGTCGTGATTTCTCTCTGTAAAGGTACTTTTGTGGACAAAACCCTCTCTGGTTGTTGTTGTTTTCCTCTATCTCCAGATGAATGATCCCGATCTTGCTATCTTCTCTTCTTGGTGGACATATTTTACAGCAACGACTAGTCCTAGCTAGACTTCTGTCATAGCTTCTATCATTCATCGCCCTAACACCGTTTGTTATGTATTTGACTTTACCATATTTATCTGCTTCCTCTATCAATCTCATTGTGTGGTTATCTTTCTTGTTTTAATTCTGATGCTTGGTATATGAGCTTTATCCATGTTTAGTATTTTCTTCATGTTGCTGGGTAGTTTTTGAAATGTATTGTATGTCTTTGTGTCTTGTGTTTCCACCACTTGATTCGCTAAAGCATCTGCTAGGTTATTACCTTCTCTGGATGTATGGACAATGTTTGCATTTAACATTTGCATAATCCTAATAATCTCCTCAACCCTCTCCGTAATCTCCTAGGGGATTCGCCATAGCCTTTGAATGATGTTCCTCGTAATCAATGAATCAATTTCGATAGTGACTCCTCTTAATCCCTTCTCTTGGCAGTGTTTCAAAGCACTATATATGGCCCTGGATTCAGCTTATGTATTTGTTGTTATACCAATTTCCTGATCTTCTGTAAACATCATATCGTAAGAGTCTCATCTACGAAAAAAGAGATATATAATTATCTAAAATAATTATAGATTTTTAAATTTATTTATAACCTATATGACAACATTCATTTTTTTGATTAAGTTATTTTCTCAGTAGATAATATGTAAATGAAAAATAATTATTTTTGGTGTCATAGTTCTTTACCAATGTAGAGAAGGTTGCACAATTATATGTTTGAATGTATAGCAAGTGCAACACTGAAAAATAATGATAAATCATTTATAAGTATTATATGTATTTGAATTGTTAGTCTTGATAACTTATAAAACAATAATTAAGTTCTCAAAGTGATCATAGATGTTTGTTAAACAGAACCATATAAGATGGTCATATAGCAATTGAGATTAAGAGATAAATAACAAAATTCAAATAGTACTTTCAATCTTTTATTAATCCCCTTTTCGCAATAAGAAGAATATGCGAACATTTTCAAAATTTAAATATTTTGCACAATTTCATGATTTACTTCTCAATAAAAAACATATTTCAAAATTATTGATGCCGTGATTTTTTTTCTTCTCTGTTTTAAAGTGGAGATTGTTGGTCACTAGTTTTTTTTTTTTTTTGCTTAAATCATATATTTAAGTATAATATGATTGCAACACCAAATGAATAACTTAAAATTTTATTATATATTATATTATTTGTATTTGTACAATTCTTGACAATTTAGTTATTTAATAATAACGACGAATAGGTTTTCAAGTGATAAGGATGTTCGTTGAAAAATAAAATCTAAAATATGATCATATATTTACTAGTTTACTTATGACGGAGATAACAAAATCTAAATAAAATTGTTAATATCTTGATAACCACCTTCTTGGTTAAGAAAAGAATGTGGATCCGACTTTTTAATTTCACTAGCTCTTCATTTACAATTTTAATGTATATTAAAGATATAATCAAAATTTAAAGCTTATGAATCTTGTTTTTTTTAGTAATTAAATTTTAGATTATAATTGGTACAAGTTAAATAATTTTTTAAAACAAATCAAAGGTGTCTAACTTTTCCCACAAGAGATACATCCATCCTCATATACTGCAGAAGTATTATAAATACTTATCCTCGAATTTATCACGATCTAAATATATCTCTAATTATGATGATACCAACTATTTCTAAGTTAAGCAAACCAAACATGTATTACTCAAGACATGGTAATTAGGTCTAAAATAGTGAAACAACATAAATAAAGGATAAATTTAATACAATGTGAAAGCCATAAACCCCAAAATTGAAACTAATTAAACTCCCCAAAATTTATTGTTGCATTATCATGAGCAAAATTAAAGAATGAGTCTAACAACACAAGAAAGTTACTCAAATAAAATGGATGCCATAGCCACTATGATAAATCAAGTGGCTTATTATAGAGAGTGATAGCAACTAGAACTCACTTCAAGATTGTACTGGTACTAGATATTAATATACACAAAGAATGCAATAAATGCAACATGATTTTAATAATTAACGTGTATAAAATTCAATATTTATAGTAACTTTTATAGTTTATATGAAAATAATATAAATAGAGCAATAAGATAAATATAAATAACATAAGTTCTTTACCTAAAATGAATTTAAGCAAAGAAACTAGTCAAGAAAACAATATAGGTGGATCTTTATCACACAATTTATCCCTCAATTCGTCAATTTTTTTACAATCAAAGTACACACTACAATGAAGGTACATACTAAGTCAATGCCTCACGGATGAATATGGGTACATGTCTATATAATACCCCACATTTGTGAAAGTATAATTTTTAAACGAGCCGTATAAAAAAATTTAAACGAATATATCTTTCATGTTATAAAGCGTTAAAGATTAAATGACCTATTTGTCTTTGCATGCTAATAAGTTCTATATGTTATAAGTTCAGTAAGTTTCAAAAGTTTCTTATGAGATTTAGATGCTCATATTACAAGTCCAATGGTCATAATAGATTACAATAACTAAATTCTTTCTATAAATAAATAATACTCCATATATTTGTGTTCAGAAATTAAAATATATATTTTACGTAGAGAACAAAAATTAAATATAATCCGTTTAAGAGGCAATTTATAAAAAACCTTCTTATTTGCTAAAATGGCCCGTGTCAGCACGGGCCCAACATTTTTATATATTACTAATATTCTAAATAAATCTAAATTCCTAATTATTTAGGAGTATAGTATGTATTTGCGAAAGAGGTTTTTCAAATAGTCAAATTCCAGAAACTAAAATAATGACCATATTGAATTGAACCAGATCAATTATTAGGTTTCTTTAATTAAAACTATAGGTTAGATAGATTTTTATTTTATAAAAATAAATTCTAAAATATTAATAAAATTGACCATTAGTATTTCATATAATTATTTAATAAAAAAGATATATTATACGAACATATATTTTTACTTAATTTGCTAAAATGAACAAGTGTAAGAGCAAATATTTTAATATAAGATTTAAATTAAAAACAATCATATATGTTATTAATTATAATTAATTGATATGAATTGATTTCACAAAAAATCCCAACAAATTGGAGAATAACATTTTCATCGTATTATTGGTTCTCCTCATTATTTATTTATTTCCACAAATTACTTTCTCAATATAACTTTGAAGTATATATTCTCTTGTTCAATTTTGTTTGTCACATTCATCTGTTAAGAAAATAATGATTAACATGACTATTTGTTTTCACAAAATACTCCTATTAATTAATATTTAATATTAGGCGCTGAAAAATAATTTTAAAAAATAAGTAATTAATATTAAAAATAAAATATAAGAAAATTATTGTCCTCACTTTGCATTTTAATAATAACAAGTAAAAATAAAATCTATCTTTTAATAATGAATAAATAAAATTAACACACAAAATAATATTTAACTTATGCCTAATACATAAAATAGTGTGCTTCCATTCGAAAAAATGATCAAAATGGTCTTTGATATATTGGGATTGCTTTATATTGGTCCTTAATATATTCTAGGTTATTGAAATAGTTCTTCATGTATAACAAAATGTGTTCAATTTAGTTTTTTATCCTAAACTTAACAATTTATCCCCAAAAACTGTTACATATAATGGTGGGGCCCACATAACTTACAAAATCCACCATTTTCACCTTCTATATTAGCTCAAAGAAAAAGTTTCATGAATTCTAAAACACCATTTTCTCTAACATCTAAGCACACAATTACAAAATAATTATTGTAAAAAGGTTGAAAGATAACACCTTTCTTTTTTACTCTACTGATCTCCCATTATTATTATTTTATATTTTATTGCCAGATTTGTAGAAAATAGCTCAATGATTGTATGCCTTTTGGCAATATACACTATACCGTTCTAAAGCATGAGTAGATGATTATTTTTTTTCAAGTGCGAGAGCTATCTGTATTTTCTGCTAATGCTTTATGATCTATTTGAAACCGTTCTATTGTGAAATTTTTAAAAATTATTTGTCTTTTGCTGTGATAATTCATGAAAATTTCACATGTCAGACTTCAGAGAGAATTATTTTGTAATTGTATGGTTAGATGTTAGAGAAAATGGTGTTTTAGAATTCATGAAACTATTTTTTTGAGCTAATAAAAATGGTAAAAAAGGTGGATTATGTAAGTTATGTGGGCCTCATCGTTATATTTAACAGTTTTTGGGAATAAATTGTTAAGTTTAGGATAAAAAACTAAATTGAACACATTTTGTCATATATGAAGAACTATTTCAATCACTTAAAATATATTAAGGATCAAAATAAAGCAACTCCAATACATCAATGACCATTTTGATCATTTTCTCGCTTCCATTCATCAAACAAATTTAAAAATACTCCATAAAGACTAATGAAACCCATCCTATCTTCAGCTTCCATGGAAATATAGGGGTATGCTTTGTAATTAAGTGATAAAAGGATGGGCTTTTTTTTAGAGCTCTTGATGGAGTCCAATTAATAAAGCATAAAAGATAACTCTGTTAAGCAACTTTATTTAATAAAACTTTGTAAGGACTTTAATACCCTCAAACTTTTATTTAATACCCAAAAACGGTTGAATCCTTCGGCGGCCTCCTAAAGTTGACACTAAATTTCACTTAGACATCTCAACTGGGCTTTGTTCATTTTAGACACCTTATGTACAGTCTCGTTGTGTCATTTTGACAGTCACCCAAATATACAAGTGTGTGTAGTACACTCACTGATGACGTGTCAAAGTGACGAATCAAGCAAAAGACACCTGGTGTGTATATATATATATATATAAAATAAATTTCAAATAATGCCTTCTGAGTAGAAAAAAAAAAGGCCAGATATTTGATGACATGTGGCATTTTAAACTAATAATAATTTTTTTTAAAGAAAAAGCATCACCCCATGCCCAATCCAGTCGTCTTCTTCACCCCACCCAACCCAGTCGTCCTCTCCCCCCTCCCCCCCCCCAACCCCAACCCCAACTGCTCCTCCACCCCACCAGCCACCAGAACTTCATTTCCACGCCCATCCACCCCAATCGCTCCTCCACAGTCCACCAGATCTTCCTCTCCATCCCATCCACCCAACCCCAACCGCTCCTCCACCCCACCAGCCACCAGATCGTCCTCTCCACTCCCACCCACCCCAACCTCAACCCCTTTTCCACCCATATCAAATTTTCAAGAAACACTTTCAAAAGAAATTAATTGCTATGAAAAAAGTATTTTACAAAAGTATAATTTTTTCTTCTTTACTTCTAAAAATTAGTTATTAATTAACAATGGAAGAATTTGTTTTTTTGCAATTCTCATATGTGCAAATGATTCAACTACGTGAAAAAGAAATACGATTATTATTGTTGTATCGTTGAAATTTAAACTTTTAGGAAATCTTGTGGGCTGAAATTCACTTTTTTATTTGTGGCATCACTAAATCTATTTTACTATAGAGAAAAAAATTAAGTTTAGGAAATGGTAGCTAGAAAATGGAGAAGAAGAAGAGAAAAAATTTAAAAAGAATTAGTGAAATAAGGCTTTCACGCGCAGCGCAGGAAGTGTGTGCATCACACTCACTATGCCATGTAAGCAAAAAATGTCAAAATGATATAGCGAAAACCTGCATAAGGTGTCTAAAATGAATAAAATTTAGTTAAGATGTCTAAGTAAAATTTGATGTCAACTTTAAGGGACCAACCTACATAAAATGTCTAAAATAAACAAAACTTAGACATGTTGAAACTCTCTCATCTACTATATAGAAATTTAAATTATAGTTTTGACAATAGTCACTATTAATATCAAATGCTCTTTAGAATAACGCGAAATATATATTATACTTTTCTTAGTACCGGCCTTCCAAAAAAATTGATGAATCAGCTATAAAGTAGACGTGACATGTTGATTTAGTCTTATCATTTGTTTCATCACTTTTATTTATTTTTTTGGAGGATATTTAATTATTTTTTCTCTACTAGTATTTGAAATTATGAAGTATATAGTTTTTTCCTTTATTTCATTCATCTGAAAAATGTTTTTCTTGCATTTTGTACCCTTTTTTTCCTGCAAACTTCAATGTTATCTAAGTGAAAAATAAAATCATAAAATTTATTGGCCAAATGCTTTATTAGTCTTCTCTTGAGCCACCCGAGTTACACTTATTAAGGGATGTCAAAATATAAAAAAATAAACATACGAGAAAGTCAACAAAATATTTTTTATCAATAAAAATAAAAGATAGTTGGTACATTATAACTCGATGAGATATGTAATATGATGAGTAAAATATGTGTCGATTTAATTGTTTAAAAATGAAAAAAAAGGGCTGCAGTCAAAAAGCAAAAGGTTGTTGCTATAATGTTCGCTTGCTAGCAGAGGTGAAATACATAACCTCTAAATTTTTGCAAACCCTTAATCATTGTACTAAGCCTTCAGTTTATATTAAAAAAAAAGTCAACATTTGAATAAATATTTATCAAACCAAAACTTGGCGCATATATATATATATAACGTAATTTTTTGATAAAGTTATGTCGTTTAACCCTTATATATAATGTAATTTTTTGATGAAATGGTGTCATTTAACACTCCTTGGCCAAGGGTAGCTCCGCCCCGGAGTCATCAAGTGCATATATAGAAGTTAAATTAAACGCTAATAGTTGACGCTCATGTCAAGGTCAATATTACTAAAAAAGGCAAATCAACATGGATTATACATCCAGTATACTGCCTTCATAAATCATAGATGAAAGCTCTGACTAATATAGCTGTGTTTATACATATACAAAAGTTGAGAGCTAATTTACTGCCTTGGAAATAAAGATATACTTCTGAGTTGTGACTGCTTCTTTTGAATCAGGTTTGTACATTAGTGAAAGAAATATACCAAGGAGCACTGAAAATTTTCTCCATCTGAGTCTGCTCATTGTCTGATCAGCTTCGAGTCGCACGCCACAATCTTAACACAACATTCCTCACTCTTGATCACAACATCTTGCAAGATGATAGTCCAGACATTGTTACAAAATCTGTAGGTGTGAGATGTCCTTGCAATGATAGTATGACATTCAAATTAGAGGCGGATTCAGAATTTTGAGTTTATGAGTTCTGAATTCTAGAAAAGACATTTACTAAGTTTTGAATAAATTATTTATACATATCAAGTGTATTTCTTAGCTTTTAACCAAAACTACTGAGTTTAACCGAACCTCAGATACTCTAGCTCTACTCCGGATTCAAATGAAAGTGGGATCTCAAGAATTGCATACAGAGATCGAGGAGAAATCTAACAAGAAGAGTTAGTAAGGAACAGATGGTACACCGGAAAATTTAGATATTTTAGCATGTACTCGAATCACTTCTTCACATTTTCTTCATAATAGGTAGTATGGCAAATTAGCACAATCCGCGGAGTTACTCCCCAAATGGAAGTTAATTCAAAGAAGACATGAAGATTATATTTTTCAGTTTTGAAGAATTGACATTTGATTGCAAGAGTAACAACATTAGTATAGCAATGTTGCAATAATTGGGTATATTACTAAAAGATAATGAGGACCAGAAGAGACATTGAGGGACATTATTAGTTCAAGCAACCTATCAATGACAGACGATATTGACCACTGATAGCATAGCAAAGTCAAGGAAATGACGATCAAGAGGAAAAACCTTCAAGAATAAGATTTAATTAGATAGCATTCTGCATTTAGGCTCATCTGATCTCATTAGCTTCAATAGGAAATATAAGTAATGAATGTGGGAATTGAAAAAACATTGAATTAGCTTGCCTCTCGACCAATAATGATCATAAATGGTCTGACAAATTGTCAACTAATCATATTATACTATAATAAGTGGGAAGCTCCTAACCTCAAAGTTGAATTACGAAAATACCCTTTACTATTTTTTTTATTAAAAGTTAATTAGACCAAATATACATGGTTAGGTGTTAGAGTTTATCATTTCGTAATGAGGCTTTAATTGTTATCCTTTGAGCTTCTTCCGTTTACACTCATTTCAACATTAGTTTAATGCTTCACACTTAAGTTATGATTAAGTCAGAACATGGCCATTCACTATTTGTTTAGTTATTAAGATTGATTCTACCTTTCATCTTCCGCATTAATAATTTTCTCTTAAAACCTTTTCTTATTCTTTACATTGCAATACTCTTTAAAAGCTTACAAGTTGTCTTTGCCCTATTATTCTATTTGTGTTCTATTTGTCAGAAATTCTCCTTTTTCAGGTATATCTATGATTCATATGTATCTATATGTGGTTTAAATTTCATTCTTGAGATGGTATATGTTATTTAATATTAAAAAATAATTATCCTTTAAGTTGGAACTATTTGTCCCAATGAATGATTTAGTAATGTACAATACATTTTTCACTGAATGTTATAAACACGAGGATTAATTGTTTTAAATGTATACTTCCGTGCATATTGTCAGAGAGTAATTCCTTAATACTTTGTTGATTATATTTGGTTAGAAATTTAATTTATTATCTACTTGCATGTTGCAATTTGGTGTAGAAGTTTTTAGATTAAATGACTTTTTAATCGTCTTTAAACTGAAAGAATACATCATATTTGTTTAAGAAAAACTTGAAATGAAATTCAAATAAAAAAAATCAATTTATCAATTTTTTGTTCTCCATATATAGCTTTTATTGACGGAATGCTAGGTATCCGAACAACCTCTCTTTATAAAGAAAGAAATTTTCTCTATCTCTATTATAATAAATGTTACAAGCTTAGACTTTGATCTTCATCTTCAATTATTATTACATAAAATTTATAATTAACTTGCTATAATGGGCATACCACTTATGTTATTATATATTAATAACTTAGCGATAAATTCTTCTTTCTTTAGTTCATTTTTGGAAATGCTTAAAGTAAAAAAATGATATTAATGTAAAAAATTGTGTCTCAAATTAATAACATAATAAGTTGATACAAAAAAACAGCAAGAACTAGAGAGATATCAATATCTACAATAAAACTTTAGATCATTGAATCATCGAAATAGAATATATATACAATTAAAAATAACATCTCTAAGAAAGTATTATAGGTACAATATAATTATATAACATATTTACGCCTAATAATATTACTAATGAACTCATTTTATACCGTGCTTATCTAATTATATTATATGGGTACACTTTTCAAGTTTAGATGACATGAATAATCAACTCAATTTTTTTACTATTCTTTAAATTGAACTTGTAAGAGCTTCTAAGTCTTTTTCACATTAAATTTTCTATTTATCATCATACACATATTTTAATATTATCCCTATCTATATATATACTAATTTATACCGGACGTAACACTTATTAGAGACATGTTTTGATTATGTAGATTGTTATAAAAAAATATTATCAATCAAATTAGGATACACGTGCGTGGCACGTGGCCAGAAACTAGTATATGTATATATATATATATATATATATATATATATATATTATTATTACCGTTTTAACTTTTCTAGAAAGAAAAATATAATTTTTTTATTATATATTTTATTTTTTTATATATCTATATCTATATTTAATTTATATCTATATCTATATCTATATTTCTATATTACCTTAAAAATATGAACTCCTAACTTGAATATTAAATTACTATAATATCCCTAACTTAGGTTGTGACTTTTTCGATGAGTTGTGACTTTTTCGATAAGTTGTGACTTTTTTGAAAGGGTTGTGATTTTTCGATGAGTTATGACTTTTTCAGTAAGTTGTGACTTTTTTCAAAGGATTGTGATTTTTCGATGAATTGTGACTTTTTCAAAGAATTGTGACTTCTCAAAAAGGTCATGACTTTTCAGATAAGACACAAAAAACACTTCTTCATACCACCATTGACTATAAATAGAGGGGCTTCCTCTCATTTTTCAACCACATTTTTTTTAATCTTCTACTCTTCTTATTGCATTTTAAAATTTTTGTGTGATTTATTAACGTTGAGTGAATTCGAAGCTTAGCGGGATATGATGTACCACTATTCAAATGAAGTAAATCGTTCTATTCTAAGAGGATATATTCCATAACCTCGAGTACTTGAGGTAAATAATTTTAATGATATGATAATTATTTTTTTCTTTAATATATACAACAATAAGTAATGTTTCAATATATGAAGCTAACATGATGTAGTCTAAATTCATTTGTTTTTATTAACAATTTCTCTTGTGATGTAAATATATGCTTATGAATATCTTTTTCTAAAATTTAGAGAATTTTCACAATTTATTTTTTTATGCTCAAGACAAAAGAATAACTTTATTTATCAATGCTACTTATGTGATTTAGATTGTCAGGAAGTTTGCTTCAAAATAGTTATTATTATATAAACATTGCCCTTTTGTTTTACTTATTTACTATTTCTTAATATTTTAGTATTTTAGACGAAGAAAAGTTAATATGACTTGTCATAACACCAGTTGATGTTTGTATTAGTTTATTATTTATTTAATAGCTAATTTTTATGAGATAAATATTCTCATTAATGAAAATATATATTTATATATAGGTAGGTATTTGTATTTAAATTAAAATATTATATATGTCACAATGACTTCAAAAATATATTATTTTAAAATATTTCGAGTTATTTTTTTTTTAAAAAAAAAAACTCATAACGAATGTAAAAATATGTGAATATACATGAATCATTTAAAATTTATCATTTACAAAATAATTTTTATATTCAGTAATATGGAATAGACATTTACATTTGGTCCCTACACTAAATTAAAATCTAATAACTATAAAAAATAGAAACATTAATTAATAGTCCTATTTATTTATGTAAGTATAAATTTATTAGAAATTCAGCAACTGCACATTAATTCTTTAGTTATAACATTATAATTCTCTTAGTTATTACTAATTATTACAAACGGTATTCAAACTCTTTTACATTCTTAATTATAATATTATGAATTCCATTGTTATAGCATTAATTATTTCTATCTTTCATCTTTCCTTATATTAAATTTTGACCAATAATTTTTCATATTATTATACCGCCTCTATATATGTGATAATACGGTTTTATTATTTTTCCTTTGACAAATCATGCTTGGTTGAATAAATTGAAAAATCGTTTACAAGTATATGAACTATATCTTTGTTGGGTGTAAGATGAACAAGTGATTATATATATGATTTCACAGATAGAATATATTCTTTATTTTTTATTTTTTATTTTTTCGGTTAAAAAAAAGGAAACCTTTCTGAGTTAACTATGAACAGTCATATAGCTATCTGTATATAAAATACAAATTAATATACAGAAAATAGTTCTAAAAGATAAAATATAGTTGCTCTCTTCACATATTCATATGACATCTAAACAGTTTACTATAGAATACACGTGCAAAACACATCTGGTTAGATTACAAAAAAAATACACAACAAATATCGTCTATAAGGTAATTTTAGTGAGATACGACTAATTACATGATTTAACCTCATCAAATTGAAATAAATATATGCATTATTGCATTTAACTAATATTTTTTTCATTCACCATCTTCATCGGTTCGCGTGAAAAAAAATATATATGACGATCCACATTGAACATTAGCAAAATAATCTACAATATTATTTTGTGTTAAGCTTATTATTCAAATCTTTACTTAAATAAGCAAATACTGTTTACCATAACATATATTTTTTAAATTGGTAATCATGTGCAACACACGTATCAAAAAACTAGTATATATATATATGGTGGCTTAAGGACGAGGAAAAATTTTTGAGAGGCACTACAATTTTAATAGTAAATTTATAATTTTAATTTCAATTGAAATAATATTGAAAAAAATTTAATACAAATTGAAATTAAAAGAAGAAGAACTATTTATTCTTTATCAAGAATATTTTAGAACTTTTAATTAAGCAACTTAAAATTTTATATTAATAAGTATTTATTTTTATAATAACATCTAAGATAATGTATTGCAAACAAATGACCAACATCTTATTAACTAGATTTAATCCTCTACTGCTCATAGATGTTAGCCCTGCTCACTTTGTGCGACCCACCTGGAGAATATGGACCATCTGTTTGTAGAATGTGAGTACACCAGGGGCGGCTCTAATAAATCGGTGGCCTAAGGCCAAATTCGAATGGAGGCCTTAAATTTGAATATATATTTTTGGGAAAAAGGTCTGAAAAATACTCCAATTTTGGCCGAAATTGTTGTTACGATACCAAACTTTATGGAGGGCCTTTTACCCTGCACTATTTAATAGTGTATTTAAAAGGTATATATGTTCCCACGTGGACACATTACTATTTAAAATGATACAATGTTTATGATGTCCATGTAGACACATATATACCTTTAAAATACACTATTAAATAATACAGGGGGTAAAAGGTCTTTTCCAAAGTTTGGTATCGTAACAGCAATTTCAGCCAAAATTGAAGTATTTTTCAGACTCTTTTCCCTATATTTTTTATGAAGTTTATTATAGTTAATTATTTAATCTTTCTTGAGACATAGTATTCATAATTTGTAAAACTTCTATTACTTCTTTGCTCATTTATAAAAAGTTTTTATTTTTTACAAATAATACTCGATATTTTTTTTAAAAAAAAATACTTATAACCTATTATTTTTTATAAAAAATGAGGCCCTTCAAATTTTGGGGCCTAAGGCAATTGTTTTTTTGCAAAGCTGTAGAGCCGCCCCTTGAGTACACTAGAAAGGTATGGAGTGCCATATTGAAATGAATGCACAAGGATGAATGCTCTGCTACCACATGGCCACAAATGGTTGACTGGGAATTGCAAATGGGTAGGGGAAATCTCAGATAGCCCAGGCGTTCAAAATAGTGTTTGCTGAAACGTGTAATGCTATTTGGCTTGAAAGAAATCAGAGGATATTTTAAGGAAAAAGGACAGATGTCGCGGTCATTATTCGAGAAGTGGTTTACATGTGTTGTACTAGAGCGCCTCCAAAGCTTCATACATTAGTCCATACACAAATAGTGTGTAATGTCTATGTGCAACTGGATAATGAGAGGGAAATCAGTTAGCAGACTACTTAGCAAACAGAGCAATAGATCAAGGAAATTGCAATTTTATAAAATTTGGGGGCATGGATATAAAAGGGAGAAAGGTCATTAACAATGATAAACTAAATTGCCCTTATGTAAGAATATCGCTACAAAGAAGATAGGGGATGGGAAGGCTAAAGCATAATTTTGCCACATATATTACAGAGAGCCTTCAAGGCAACAAAATGGACTCGAAAGTAAGGAGAATAAGGGAGCAGCATAGGAGCGCATGAACCTGAAAGACGAATTAAACACTGATCTGAGGAGGTGGACTGGAGATACAAAACATCCCAGCCAAGCACTACCTGCAACTGAACAAATATGAAGGAAAGAGAATGAGATTAAGAAGAAAAGATAAAGAGGAAAGTAGGGAGGTTTAAACACCAACCTAGTGTCTAGGACGCCTTTTGATAGGGTGTTGACAACTGAAGAATAAGCTCGACATCGTCAATACCGGCGGAGCTGAAGGTTCGTCCAAGGCGGAGCATATCAGGAGTAGGAAAGTTCAGTGGATGTGGATTAGGATACCCTAGTCTAATGGGAACGTGTTCATAGAGAAGGAACTGAGAGCTTGTCGGGTTGGGCTGGCCTTTTATTTTAGTTGCTTTCATTTTCTAGAATCTGGACTTGAGTCCAGCTGAATGATATAATGAGGTCATACAATTATTAAATAAAAGCCTACATTTAACAAAAAAAAAAAAAAAAAAAGAAGAAGAAGAAAGAGATAACTTCATATGAGCTAATCTCCAATTTAGTAGAATTTGGGTTCTAGTCTATTTTCTAGAATAGCTAGTTGAGTTGACTTAGTTGCTTTGTAATTCTCTCCTGGTGATTAATAAAGTTGTTAGTTATCAAAAAATAAAAAATAAAAAAATAATATTACACTTTCTTCATTTAGACGTGTAATAATGTCACAAGAAGGAATTGTTCGGATGGTAAGCAACCTTCATTTCCAACTTTAAGTCGTGAGTTTGAGTAACCAATGGAGCAAAAATAGAAGTTGAAGTTTGAGTAACAAGGGAGCAAAGGTGGGAGTTACTAGTAGTAAAAAAAATGTCAGTGGAGATTTCAGGAAGTTATCAAAACATAAATAAAGACTAACATCTCTGTATGTATTTAAATCATTGTGGATCATCGTCAAGCATTTGATCGAACACACATTATTCTTATTCATCCGCACTAGCCTCCATATATGTATTTAAATCATAGTCAGACATTTTCGAACATAGTCTGTTCATATTTCATCAGCACTACGTAAAGACAATAATTTTAATAAGAAAACCATTATCATAAAACATGTACATTTTCAATTTAACAATAGTGCTAGATTTAAAATTGAAAAAAAAAGACATTTAATTTTTAGTTTATACTCTTCATTTGTAAAAACATTTTTTTTACTTCAAGCAATATAACAATAACACACTATTTTCATGAGCCCTTACTTCTGCTTGCTTAACATATTCATATGAGGATACTCAGAATTGAGACTAGAGCTCTGGACACGCTTGCAAACTAAGTTAACCATTCAGCCTGTATGCTTCTATTGTCTTTAAATCATTCAATTCACTTTATGTTAATAAGCAATAAATATTCAAACCGCTAATAAATGTACCTAAAAAGAGTTAGATTAAGACACGTGCTCTTGACCTCATATAATATAAATATTCCATTTTTAGGGTAAACAATTATACCTAAATGCTCTTGCGACAATATTTTCTTCTTACTAACCGAAACACCAGAAAATAAATAATAAAATCACTTATTTTCCAAGAAAATATTTTCTTAAAAAACATTTTCCTTCATACCAAACACAACCTATGTCTTTTCTACTTTTGCTTAGTTACTACTATTAATTATACTTAAACTCATTTTTTAATTAAGTGTTCAAACTGCTAATCATTCTACTATGACAATACGGGATACCTCTGCTCTGGATTGTATTTTTAAGTCTTCAAATATCATTCTACTATATATATACATTTATTGAAATGATGAATACACAAAGTCACAAGCAACAATGGGTGCATTTCTGTAAATCATCCGTACCTAGAGACGAAATTAGGATCCAGAGTCTATGGGTTCACAATGAGAATGATCTTATTATATACATAGTTTACAACAAAAGCAATTTGTTTAGTTGAACACACAAGAACTGCTCTTGACCCGTGCCATTGACACTCTGTTTGGATCATTGTTTCCCATTGTTTCATAATGTACTATATTGTATTGTATTCTATTGTATTGTACTGTATGGTAGATACAATGTTTGGCTAAACTGTATTGTTTGTTGCTGTTTAATGACATTTTTATTGTTTGGTTTGACTGAATTGTGATGTATTGTAATTTAAAAATTTACAAAAATATCATTAATTATTCTAGGGTAGGAAGTTTGACTAGAATTAAATAATATAGGGTAAAAGGTAAAATAGTATTATGAAATTTTATGTAAGAATATAACTAGAAAAAGAAATTAAGTAACAATGGGAACACACCAAGTCGGTTGTTCCATAAAATAGGGTTTTTTATTGTTACATAACACGAAACTTAACAATACAATACAATACAATACATTTTAAGTAACAATCAAAACAAACATTGTAGGTATAGTAACGATACAATACAATACAATGGGTAACAATGATCCAAACAGAGTGTAAAAGTACTAATAAAGCATGGCGGAAAGAGGAGGAGCTTCCAGACGAATATAGTCATACATAATCCCATGGAGAGCACTGACGCTCCGTGCTTGTTTGAGATATATGATATTCTCTCCTTGAAGTAGTTGTCCTGCAGCTACCTCCACATTAAACAACCAATACAGCCCATGGACTCCATGTCTGGCAATTGTATTATCACTTCCAATTAATCCACTCGAGAAATGTGGTGGATTTGCTTCTTTCTCATTCACCCTTACCTGAGACATGAGTAACATAACAGGATTACGTCATTAGTGTTATTTGCTTAAATAATTACCAAAATTCTTTCATTGAGAAATGGGAAGGACTCAACCGAGACAAAAATTTCAAGTGATTTCTTCCCATCTGTTCAAAACTTATAACTAGATAGTTATATATATACGGTTCGGCCATGTAGTTTACCAAATATGGCCAAAGTATACACTACATATACACTCGGTCAGCTGTATATGCTGTGTATACATATGTACATATATGTATATTATATAATACACATATTAGTATTAAGAATACACTATCTATACACTGTGTACATATTTCGTAAACTAGATGGTTCGAAGGTATTGTGATGTAATCTTCTTAAAAGAAAACAAAGGGAAGAAGGTCGATGTTTCATAACAGAATACCTCCAATATAGAAGAAGTTGCAGATGAGAGCGCAATACAGAGTGTGTAACTTCCATTATGATCAATGCTTTCTAAATTGAATTTAATTTGCCATGTTGTAGGTTTATATGCTTTATCACCAACTTTTCTGCTCAAATGCAAAAAAAAAGAAACGAAAAAAGGAAATCAATCTTGAATTCAAGAGCTCCAGCATAACTATAGTATTAACTAATTCCAATATGTATTTTTTCTAAATTCCTGTTTCAGTTTATATTATATGAATCTACGCAGGTCGCGAAACGTGTACCTTGTCACCTGAGCATAGAACCAATCTTTTTTATAGTCACTACTTCCAACTGTAAATACCAAATCTTGATCTGGATATAAATCTGCATATCTCTCCCATAATCCGTACTGTCTAAACCTGGAAAAAAAAGAGAGACTATTGTTGAGTTTACGGTTCTAGATTCTAGAAAAGATAGCTTACTATGTTTGGAGTAAATTATTATACATATCAAGTGGATTTCTTAATACAAATACAAAAGTTTGGCCGAATCAGTAACACGCCCCTGTTTATAGACATATACAATTAGTATACGTAAAGTTAAATCAGCAAACTCTAATCAGGAAGAAAAGATTCTATTAAGAACTTTTAAAAATGCGGCTAGCTAGAAGATTAACCTGTTTTCTGGTTGGTTTATGTAAAGTTTGTTGATATACTGTGGATCAGGGTCAGGAACATAGAATTCTGCAGCAGAACGATCAGGGATACCGATTTCCCACAATGTAGGACCACTCCTCGGAGGCTCGTACATAAGTTCACCGATATCAACATCAGAAGCTGAAGCCATAAGAAATGTGGTACAATGGATTATTTGAAAATTAGAAGTGAATGAAGACTTTTAGAAAATGTGAAATGATTGGAACCTGCAGTAATTGCTATGGATTTTTCATATTTGTAATCTCCAATGAAGCCAGGTACCCAAGCATAGAGGTTATAGTCCCCCGGACGAACATTTTGGATTGAGAAATAGCCGTCATCATCTGAGTTCGTCCAGAATTGGTAGCCCTGAGTAAAATACAGTGTAACTTACTTTGTTATCGCGTTTGTTCTTATTTAATTCCATGTCATACACAATGTACTTATCGGTAAGCTATATATTATGATCTACGACAGGACATGCAGTATTTTAGAAAGCCCAAATAGTGACCTTAATGTTAACAAAAAACTTGCATCTCACCTTGCATTCTCTTTGAAATGATCCAGCATTTCCAGGTGGAGCTAGTCCCACAAAAGCACCCTTTGCAGACAAATACTCCTTGCTTATACACCTTTTGTCGATACAAATTCCACAAAACATGAATTTCATATGAAATTAACATGTACTAATAATTCATCGATTTTATTTTTCGTGATTAAATTGAGCAACTGTTCTTGAAATAGCCAGGGAGAATATTTTTTCTTTTTGAATTTCTACCTGTCATTGACTAATAATCTACCACGGATGGCACCTCTTTGGTCAGCTTTTGGAAAATCTTCTGAACTCGCGAAACTATAAGGCCAGCAGTCGACTTCTTTGTGCATCTAAAGTAACATATATACAAAAGGACACATGAATTAACGAGAAGATCTTTATATGTGCAAAAGTAGGCTTTGATCCCTTGATGGTATACCCGTTCTTTCGCGTCATCCCATAGGGAAAGTGTATCATTCTTGTCTGCTACAGAATTGAGATATACAAAAACAGGTCCAAAAACTTTCTTCCATTGTTCGCCTGATCCAAATTGAGTCACGAAATCCTGGCCTCCATAATGAGTGCTCATGAACATCTAAAAAACCATTTCGATCAATAAAACTTAAATTACTTCAAATGTTTGATGAGTCGAAACTCGAAAGGTTATCAACTACTTACAGCCAGAGTTGTAGGATTAACATGAGAAGTAAGATCCTGTTTGATAGGTCCACCTGTTCTGAACTCATTGCTTGGCGTAATTTGCCAGAATCCCACAGGAGGATCTAAGCAAATGAAGCCATGGACTTTGTTATCTTTGTTCTCACATGAATACTGATACTTGTCATCAACCTACTCATTGGAAGGAAATCATAAATGCTGAGGCTTAAGTACTAAGTGATTATACATATCAAATAAGAAGCACATTTTCACGCCGACAGAAAATGTTATATATACTTCTCCTTTAAATTCTGGTTCCACAGGATCGACTAGCTGGACGGCTTCTGGATATGCCAATTCCTTCCCTCTTGGAGGTACCCGATCTTCAGGAAGGGGCATTAGTCTTTGCCTATCATCTGCCATAGCCATGTACCGAAACCTAAAAGTTGGATACAAGTACATCACTTCATCATTAATTCAGCAGATTTGTTGATGAAACTAAGTACTCTTTTGTCTTGTATGAAAACAACATTAAGCTTTCAGAAGTTCCAATTCTTCGTTGAAAAAGAAGTTTTTATACAGAGGGAGAAATAGTACTTTTCAATGCTGAGCATGAAAGCTATCCTGGCTTCGTTGAGGTTGAATGCTGGCATATTCTCTTTGTGTTCATAAATAGCATAAGAGTAAAAACCAGGCGAATCACGAAGAATTATGTACCTGAAATTACCATATCTCAGTGTTGCTAAAGAAATGACCACAATAAACTCTACTTTAAACATGAGATATATTATATATGCATGTCTATAAAAAAAAGACACACAAAAAAACTTGAACCTTATGTCTATGGTTAACGGGGATTGGTCGCCCTGAAGTGAAGGATCCCATGTCCTTGTAAAGGAGAGCTCTATCTGTTCTTCAGTTTCCACTATAACTTTAAAACTATTACATTCAATCCTGCATAATAGCTAATTATGAACACCGATATAGAAATTATGATAAGTAATATGCATCACTAGATCATGGTTATTTTGTGGTTTAAGGGGAAATATTATACTCATCAAATTTTCCTCTTGTTCCAGAAGTTCCAGGTACACTCCAGTTTAAGTCCCAGAACCTGCATATCAATTGTAAAGTAGCTAAAATAATAAGTGACTTCCCGCTACATGAACTCAATATACATAGAGTGCTAACTTACATTTTTTTCTACTTTTAAGTTCATATTACTTTTTCCAACTAACATAACATTGTTAATGATCAAGAACACACCTGAACAATCACTTTTTCGTGATTTCATACCTCAACTATCCATTGTTCCATTTACTACCTTAACTATCACTCCTTTTGTATTAAAACACACCTCGATGCTGAGTTGGCCTACACAAGCCTGTTATCAAGTGGGAACAATATTTGGCCACTCAACATAGGTATGTTTTTTTAATATAAAGGTAATGATAGTTTTGGTTGAAACGTAAAGGAAATAACAAATAGTTAAGGAATGAAACTCTAAAAAAAATAAAATAGTTTAAGTGTGTTTTTGACCATTAACTCTTGTCATAAGTTGATACACTCTCCGATCTGGTAATATAATTATTAATATTTGAGACAATATATGTTTTCTTTGGCGAACATTTGTACTCACCAACTAAACACTTGAAAACATTTTTCATGAGAAATGACTTTCATCATACCAAACACAGACTGAAATGGAACAAAAAAAAGTAGAATTCGTGCAGTTTACCCTCCATTCAAGATTGGGTTGTTGAGTTCCAACAAATTTTCAATCCCATTATATTGAATTCCAATGATTTTTCCTCCTGGATTTGTCAATCTGAGTTGGAATATGCCATTATCTATTACCACCTGCACTTATAATAAAACATATCAAAATGGCTCTACTTGTTGCAACTTCAGGTGTTGAATGAATTAAAGACCATATTTTAGTCCTTGTTTTGGCTTATCTGATAAACACAAGTACTACAAGAAGGTCAAAATGGGCGGGTCAAGATGAGCTAAAGCTAATTAACCCATCCAAACATAAAAGGATTGGACGGGTCAATTTTGACACGTGCAGTACAATCAAAGTTTTTTTTTGGTTATTCTATTCGGTGTCTGATATTTATGTTAGAGTTTGACTAAATCTGAATTCGTATTTGAAAAGTCTCATATTGGGGGCTAAACCACTCCTTAATAAAAACGACTCCATAACCAGGAGACTCAAACCTGACACCTGATGAAAGAGCTAAAGCTGAGACTTCTAGTTAAAGATGAATGTCTACTTGTTACCCTTCGCCACAACCTTTGATTGTATTAACCAACAAATATGACTCTTATATACTCACAGTTTACTAAAATGAGCATAACTTTTCACTCCGGACTCGAAATTATGCAAATTTGATGGCATTGAAAAGAGGACTCAAAACCTTTAATTTGATATGTCCTGTTTTCGAGCTTTAAAAATGATAAAAAATTCATGATAGGGAGCTCTTCTCTCTATTTATTAGCCTTACAAGAAAAAAATCTGCATTAGTTGAATGAAAAGAAATAACTGCACTATTTATATGAGAAATAATAATATATTAATATTATATACTATACTTGGTCCTCTTGCTGAAGAAGTTGCAGAACTGGAGTTGATATTTGTGAATGCTTTGGTACAATCATAATGCAAAACAGAACTTGGAGCAGCTAGAAAGATTCTTTAATATTGAACTAAACCTGCACAAATATATAAGTTCAATGTGTATAAGAAACTTAGAATTTCTAAGTGTGGATAAGGAAGATATATATATAACAAAATTAGCGAATGAAATCATAATTTGCCTATGCCCAAGTTTAAGTGGATTATTGACCCGTCTATTTATTAGCTAAGCCTATTTAATTCAGTCTATCAAAGTTTGGGCTGATTATTGACTCGTTCATTTATTAGTTAGCCCATTTTAGACTATCAAAGTTTGAATTGATATCTAATCCAAATTGAAACATGAGAAATTATTAAAATATTTAGTAAAAATTGACGGGTTAAATTTTGATTTGCATTTTAATTTATTTCAGCCCTAGTTATTTTTCCAAGGGTTAATAACCTGTCAATTTATTAAGCTCAAATTATCTTGACCTATTCAAATTTAATCCAATTCGCTCATTTGACACGTATAAATATACCATCCTCCCCCACTCCTAGTAATGGATTCGTTTTCTTTCCTTAATTTGTTCATGTTTGAGTGTCTTTACGCCAAAGCTACTCCTATTTACAAGCCAATTGTGTCTTTGACAAATTAGACGATCACAACTCACCATGAACAATCCTTCTCTTTTTGAGCTAGCTTTTGGGGTTCGAGTTAGATCTAAAACCTAATTTAACAGTAAGTCTCACAAAACAAAGCCCAAGATTAATAAGTTATTCCATTATATATATGAATGACTTATCCCATCACAAAGATATAAATGACGGGATAATAAGTTATTTCATCATATATATGTGATGACTTATCCCATCTAGATATAAATGGTGAGATAATAATCTCAAAACTGTCTAATACTTCAAACCAAATGCATTGATTATTATAGGCATAATACATAAATATAACCCTTAATTTGATTACAGTAGTAAACTATGACCTTTAACTTTGATAGTGCACAAATAAACATTTAAACTTAATTGTCAGCTGAAGCCAAGCTAAGAACTATATTTATGTATTATGCATTTATTATACCTTATACGTCACGGTTTCTAAATATATGAATTAGATTTGGTATAATTATTTTTTTCAGATTTTTTAATGAAATTATAGTATGTTATTGTTGTATCGCCTTCCCAAATGCCAGCCTTTACTTTCCTTGTCTCTATCTTAAAGCAACATCACATCAACTTTTGTCATTCTGGCAGCATTCTCGACGCAGCAAGTAAGGTGCAAAAGTTCTGTTTGAAGGCAGGGGCAAAAACAGTGAATATTATACAATACTCTCTTCTCCCAATACATATTTGAAGAAACCAAAAAGAGAAAAGAACAAGACACCTGAATGCTACAGCCTATAGACAACAAAGAAAAAATTATAATTTAATTTAATCTGATATGAATATTTATTATAATGTTTGTATTAATTAATTAATTTATAGTCTTAGGTTTATTAGCATAATTTGAGAAATAAGTAATCAATATTAAAAATAAAATATACTGTAATTCTTTTTTATTTTAAATGTGACAAATAAAAATTAAAAATATTTTTTGGATACTAGATTGATAAAAAGTGAACAGAGGTACCCTTCGGGGTGTCTCAGTGGTTTGGGCTTGAGACTTCTATATTGAGGGTTTCAAGTTCGAAACCCCTAGCCAGCGAAAATAAGGTATTTTACCTTCTCGATTAAGCTCGTCACATCGGACTTGCCTAGTGCGAGTTACCTCAACTATGTGATTAGCGAATTTGCACCAAAACAAAAAAAGTGAGCAGAATTTACTTATTTTGAGAAGGATTCAAGCTAAGATAGTTTCGTTTAGGGAATCAAACAATTTTTATAATCAAAACTATTAAATTATTATTTTTAAGAATTCAAATTCCATATATTGACGTTGTTAAATGTACCATACTTCTTTCTTTTTCCCTCTGAATTTTCTGATCATGGACTAACAAATGCTTGGTTACTATTGCTTTTAGTGGGCAATTTAACCAAGGTGCAATCAGCCTTTTTCCTTATTAAAAAAATACTGTAGAAGAGAAAAAATAAATAAAAAGAAAGAATGTTAGAGAGTTACATACTATGTGCCAAAAATCCTTAAAATAATTGATATGGAACAATGAACAAAATTCAAAAGAAGAAGAAGAAAATGATAAACATTGGATGATAACATTCAAAGAAATTAATTAGTACATACTATATGCCAACATTTGGGTCGATAATGCATGCATAGAGAATCTACGCGAATCTGTTCTTTTGTTGGTCTATATAACTTAAACTCATATAAAAGTTATAAAGAATATATTATCTATACAATGAATTCTCAAACAATTTGCCTTGGTCATGGGAAGGAGGTCCTTCTAAACGAATATAATCGTACATGATCCCTTGAAAAGGACTAGTTGCATTTGCTTGTGTCAAATATATAGTATTTTCCCCTTCAATTAGTATAGTACCCTGCAAATTCACATTGAACAGCCAGTAGAGTCCATGAATTCCATGTCTTGCTATCGCATTATCCTTCCCTATCACTCCACTTGAAAATAGAGGAGTATTCATGCTTGAATTATCATTGACGCGAACCTACAAGTTACATTTCAATGATTTCTTGTATCGTTGACTCGATAATACTCTAATGATGATAAGAAAAAAATGATGTGAAATTAATATTGTGCTATATGTACCTGTAGTTCAGCTTGAGCTGCTGATGCAAGTGCCAATCTTAGTGTATAGATTTCATTTTGATTTACATTGTCGAGTTTGAACTTTATTTGCCATGTTGTTCCTTGATATGTCTTCTCATCCTTTTTCCTAACATGCCTCAAAAAACACGAAAAAAAGGAAGTTAATTCACATTTCATTTCGTTGAAGACATCGAATATTAGGTATAATTAGTGATTTAGCTGTTTTTTACCTAGTGACTTGAACAAAGAACCAATCTTTTTTGTAGTCACTCTCTCCAATTGTAAAGACTATATCCCCATTTGGATACAAGTCGGCGTATCTCTCCCATAGCCCATACTGTCTAAACCTGAGGACGTTGATGATGATGATGGTCAACGATGAGATGAAGAGAAAAACATTAAACTATCTATGAGGGAGGAGAAAGCTAACCTATCAGGATGATTAATAAAGAGTTTGTTAACATATTTTGGATCAGGATCAGGAATGTAAAACTCACGAGCAGAACGATCAGGAATGCCAATTTCCCAGAGTGTAGGTCCATTTCTTGGGGGTTCAAAGACAAGATCATCCATCTCAATGCTGCAGCCTGATTTATAACATGTTAATTTTTGGCTCATAATCTCGGAAAGCATGAAAATAATGGTCTACTTGTCAAATTGAAAAATTAGTACCTGAGGTAATTGTGATTTTGATGTCATACTTGTAATCACCAATGCATCCAGGGACAAATGCATACAAGTTATAGTCGCCTGCTCGTATATTACTTATGACGTAATTGCCTTCCTCATCTGCTCTTGTCCAGAATTGGTAGTCCTGGTTAACATCAACGGTTGAAATTGTTGAAGAGAAAACAAATTCTAAGTAGTTTTCGATTACTGATTGAGTATTATGTTCTCCTGAATCACCTTGCATTCTCTTTGCCAGGAACCAGCTTCTCCTGGTGGAGCTAAACCAACATATGCACCAGAAGCAGATATCTTATCGTTTTTGAAGTATCTAAGTAAAACAAACGAGAATATAAGTAGAGCCAATGACCATAGAGTGAATGGATCCTCCAAAAGAAAAATGAAAATATGGCAACAACATAGGCGGAGCCAGAATTTGAACTTTTTAGGTCCTAAATTCTACAATAGCAATATCAGTTATTAGTAATTGGGTTCTGAGTTTTGTTTTTTATACGAATTTAGTGGATTTTTAATATAGATGTGTGTTTGGACTAAAGTTACTAGGTTCGACAAACCCATAGGCAACCTTCTATCTCTCCCCTTGGATAACATTAGAGCAAATTAGCAAATAATACCTGTCTAGGACTAACAGTCTTCCACTAATATTACCGCGTTGAGACGATGATGGAAAATCCTCAGAGGCTGGAAAACTGTAAGGCCAGCTTTGAACTTCCATCAGCATCTGGTTTTTGCATTCAGTGCTTAGATAATCATGTTACATTATATAAAGAAAATATCAAAGATACCATTTATGTTCAGTTTTTTGTACAAAAAAATAATCTGTTTTACTTAATTATACCTGTTTTTTAGCATCCTCCCAGAGAGTAAGAGGATCCTCCCCTGAAGTGACAGAATTCAGATATATAAAAACTGGTCCAAAAACTTTTTTCCATGGCTCCCCTTGTCCAAACTTTGGAACCAAATCTTCTCCTGCATAATGAGCACTGAGAAACACCTGCAAAAAGAGGCGAGAGTCAGGATTTAAACTTTATGAATTTTAAATTCTAGAATAACGATATCAGGTGTTAGTAATTGAGTTCTGAATTCAATTTTTGTACATATTTAGTGAATTTCTTAATACGAATATATTAGTTTCCAGCTCCGCCCCTGCATGGAAAATAACATCTCTTGACACAATCAAGAAAGACAAGAAAATGTGTTAAAGGCTTGTGATTATGTTACTTACAGAAAGAGCAGTTGGACCAACATGAGATGTGAGGTTTTGTTTAAGGGGTCCTCCAGATCGAAATTCGTCACTGGGAATAATTATCCAGAATCCTAGTGATGGATCCATACAAATCCATCCATGGACCTTGAGATCTTTGTCCTCACATGAGTACTGATACTTGTCATCAACCTGATAGCATTATCAATCAAGAAACCTTATGAAATTGATAAATTGGACAGTATTGCCTCTTTGCAATGAGTAAAAAGAAGTACTAACAAACTTAAGCCGAGAGCACATTTTTAATTACTTAATTATATTATATCTCAACGCCACATCCTCTCATGCAGAGTTGATTCTTTTTGTCATGAGCCAAGCATGTTAGAATATATATTTTTTTGGACGGAGAGATTGATATATGAATACATGACTAGTGTGTGCTCTGATACCATGTTGAATCATGTAATCGTCTAATCTAAAGCTAATGCTGCTATAGAGAACATGTTTGTAATTACTTGATTAAAATATATCTCAGCAAATGACGGAAGAAACAAGGTACCTCGCCTTTGAACTCAGGCTCGATGGGATTGACAAGCAGAACTGCTTCTGGATAAGCAAGTGGTTGTCCTCTATCCGGTAACCTGTCATCAGGTAAGGGCATGTATCTCTGCCTGTTATCTTCCATAGCCATGTAATGAAACCTGGTTGACGTTCAAGATTAGACAGTTAAACATCCTTCTCAATTGTAGTCAACGAAGATATAATTAAGAGATTGACATTTGACAACGTGTCTGTGATGAATACAATGATGAAGTGTATGACCATCTTATCTAAAAGTTTAAACTGTTAAAGAGAGAACACTTTTATCATTTAATTGTATTCTCAACATACAACAACTACGCCTCAGTCCCAAACAAGTTGGGATCGACAATGTGTCTGTGAGTATGAAGACAAAGTGAGTATTTACTTGTCTTTTCTGAGCTTGAATGCAATCCTAGTTTCATCAAGGTTGAAACCAGGCCATCCCTCTAAATGTTCGTAAATTGCATAAGAATAGAATCCCGAGGAACCTTTAAGCATTATAAACCTGAACATCATCCATCTAATTAGTCATCAAGTATCATCTCAAATCCATTTACTATTCAAAAATATGCAACCAGATGCTTAAACAACGAAAAGAAAACGAAGAAAAAAAACAACCTTTTGTCTATGTTCAGGGGAATAAGCTCGTCCTGGAACGACACATCCCATGTCCTTGAGAAGGACAACTCTATTTGATCATCTGTTTCCAATATGACCTTATATGTTGTGCATATGAGCCTACATTATATAAGTGACACAATTTTATTTCTTCAAAACACATTTTGTTTTACAAAATAAGTTTATTGTTTGAGATTCTTTGTCTATATATACGAGGTACGACCTTTCAAATGTTCCAGTAGTCCCTGTAGTTCCTGTCGAACTCCAAACAACGTCCCAATATCTAGAGAAAGCATTACATTTACACATTGTTACATTCATCAAAAAGGAGAACTTACTTGATTCATTTTCCACAAGGGAAGTTAAATATGAGTTACTTACCCTCTGTTTGTTTCATCATTTAGAACCTCAAGAAAATTATCGACGCCATTGTATGTAATTCCAGTTACAATGCCATCTGGTACTGATAAAGTCACTTGGAGAATGCCATTGTCCATCACCACCTGAAGAATTTTATCATAAAAAATCCAACTTTGTAGTGTTTTTTATTATTGTGCAAGTAACATAGTTTAGTAACTTTACTCCCTACAAAAACATCACTATTTTCCTTTGAAATTTTTCACTGAAAAATGTTCACAGGCTACTCTCATAGATATTTTGATTGAGGAAAGAAAAATGCCCAATAACTATTCGCAGTATTTCAATGAAAATATATTTTCCACGTGCATTTTTCCAATGAGCTGGTTCGATGGAAATATAGTGGGAAAATCATGTTTGTAGCATAAATTTGGAAGACAAAAAACTCTATTTCCGGTAGTAGTTGTTACATAACTAGTTTTGTGACTTCAGTGTTCCAAATAGTTAGACAAAAAATATAGTTTTATGGCCTTAATGTTATAAAGAGTAAGTTTAGTGATCATATGTGAAATTAACTCGGACATTGTTATACATGAGGAAAAAATATTTCTTCAAAATGATGTAGTGACGAATAAATTACATGGTGATCATCGGGAAGATGTAGATGTACTCCTGGAGCAGTCATTATACTTAGCTTCTTCTTAATTCGATACTGCAAAAATGAAAAAAATAATAAAATCTTCATTTTATTCCCCAAGAAATTGAAATCCTAAAATATGACATAAAAAAAAGAATAAAAAAGAAAGAAATATTATTTGACCTCTTCTTGCAGTTTGGTAGAAGCAGAATAATGTAAGGTATTAATATGTATATGTTTGATTCAACACTTCCCTTGAAAGGTAATAATTAAGTAAAAAGAAAACAAAGTTTGAATATGTGATATAAAATCATTATTTGAAATTATGATTTGAAATTTTGTTTGGATAAATAATTTGAATTTTTTAAATTGTATTTTTTTTCTTCATAAATATAAAACCCCATAAATTGTGAAAACAATCAAAATTTTCTAAATTCTTATACAATCTTACTAAATGAGCAAATCATAACTCATAAATAATATATCATAATATCCTAAGGTACTGCATTGATACATCACATCTCTCGATGTTTCTCTTATAAATAAATATTCGTGATTTCAAACTTTCAAATACACATAATTTTATAAAAATTTACTAGTCTAATAACTAGTTATTCTTAAAAATAATCCTATCACATGATACGAACAATCTCTTCGCGCGAAGTATGAGTTTTTTTTTTTATTTACAAAATTTGAACACGTGGTCAAGTTTTACATTTAAAAAAATAATTGAAATCATGATTAAAAATCTCAAATCGTGTTTTTTTTTTGGACAATTTAGGATTTAAAATCATGATCTCAAATCATGACTTCATATCGCGTGTTCGATCGAAAACTTAGCTTACTCGTCAACACTGGTTTGGTACAATTATTCATATATTTCTTTTAGCGTGTAAGAATGGACAAGGGGGAGTGTGCCAAGTGCCAACTGATCATGAAATCACTACTTATATGTGGGACACTGATGGGAATTTTAGAGTAGTATTTAAATTACTTGCCCAATGGAAAAAAAAGAAGTGAATTTCAAGTTTGCTTTGATTCGCAGAATATTGAATCATGTTATGTGACACCTCGCAATGATGTCGTATGGGTCAAAATTTGGATTTGATAGCTGGCCGTATCAAATGATGACACGTTGAAATTGAAGAAAAATCAAACTCAATAAAGATGATATTGATCTCAACATACATGGCTCGTAGCTCCCGTCACCCGAAGGACGAGACCTATAAGGTGTGTTTGGTATGAAGAAAAATGTTTTCTTGAAAAATCTGAGTCATGTCCTTGGCCCTGGAGATGTAATATTGAGAACATTCTAGTGGCCGGCCGGTCAAAACAAATCCCATTGTTTGGTCATCTCAATCTCGTGTCCTTGAACCACATCAACTAGTTCAATTGTTATTCTAAGTCACAAATTTAGGAGTAAACAGCCAGGTTAAAGATACGAATAGATACATTTCTAGGCTGACAAGCTTATGATGAAGGCAATGCAATATCACATGATTATAGGAGAAAAGTGAAAAAACTTTATAAGATATGATACAATTTTACACGTTACGTGTATTTTTGAACTCAATGATAACGTAGCTTAAAGGACAAATTTATAAGGTTTGTTAGGCCAAAAGAAACAATACATGTCATTGGTTGTGGTGTGACATGTAATTAGTTACATCCTCAATATTGTGAGAGTTGATTTCAATACGATACAATCTATTCAAACATTATATTCATTCAAAATAATACAATACAAATATACAATACAATACAATATGCAATACAACCAAATAGAGTGTTAGAATTATACTATTATTTGCTTAGTTTGGTGGTGCTTCGAGACGAATATAGTCATACATAATCCCATGGAAAGGACTTTGGCGTCTTGGTTGGCCTAAGTATATGGTGTTGTCCCCTGTCACTAGTAGATTCCCATGTATGCCTATATTGTACAGCCAGTATAATCCATGAATTCCATGCCTAGCAATTGAGCTGTCATTTCCAATCAATCCGGTTGTAAATAGAGGCTGGTTTGTGCTCGGATTATTCACCCGAACCTGCAAATACAAGAATACAGTAAAGGACTTTCTGCTGTGAACTCTGATTCTGTTTTCGGTCATTTAGAATGTATTTGATACTTCAGTCGTAAATCGTACATGCTTTCCTTTTAAGGTTGTTGCAAAGAGAACGTTTCTTTCTATATTTAGCAACTCTTTAACTCCAACATCCCAAATGACATGTTTAAGACCACAAGATTGAAAGACAGTTTAGTACGTTACACACATATTTACCTTAAGATCATAACAGTCAAAAGTCTTCCTAAATTACTTTTGTTAAACTTTGTGTCCAATCAAACTAAAATACAAAATGAAATGGAGGGAGTAATTGACTACAAATTGCAAATTGCAGTTTACATAAATAGGGATCAGTGTACCTGCACTTCAGCTAAAGATGCAGATGCAATTGCAATGCGCAATTTATACATTCCACTTTGATTGACTGAATCAAGTTTGAATATGATTCTCCATGTCGTTCCTTGATATGTGCCATCATTGTTACTCCTACACATAAGATGGTTTCTGCTTAGTTCTGCTTCCCAATTTATATGATCACACTTTTTTGAAACATAGTAATTTGAAACGAGAAATTTAATATAGCATTTCAGTTTTCGACTCATCAGATTGCTGATTAGATTACCTTGGAGCCTGAACAAAAAACCAGTCTTTTCTATAGTCACTTTTTCCAATTACATACTCAAGGTCATCGGTTGGATGTAACTCGGAGTACCTATCCCACAATCCGTATTGCCTAAACCTGCCAATTAAAGATGTGATGACATTAGAGAAAGAGAACGGAATTGTATTAACTATGTGGAGTTAATTTATCATTCTGTGTGCAACTCTAGAGGAAATAAAAAATAAGGCCAATACATAAAGGTAGGTTAATAACCTGTCAGGATGATTGATGAAAAGCTTGTTGATGAATTTCGGGTTAGGGTCAGGAACAAAAAACTCTGCAGCAGTACGATCAGGAATCCCTATTTCCCATAATGTGGGGCCATTTCTTGGAGGCTGATATACGATATCGTGCACATTAATTCTACTACCTGTTTGCATGCATCACGCGATCTATGAGATTCAGAGTTTTTGTTTGAAGAATAGGAGTTGAATTGAATGATAAACGTGGAGTCAAGACCTGGAGTTATAGAAATGAGGTTCTTATATACATAGTCCCCAATGAATCCAGGGACCCATGCATAAAGATTGTAGTGACCGCGACATATATTTTTTATAGAGAAGTTTCCATTGTTGTCTGATTTAGCCCAAAATTGGTAGCCCTGAAACAGAAAACACTAAGACTTTAGTTTTACCGTTCAATTTTTCAAGTTAGCTAAATCATGTATACCGAAATGCAATGTCAAATAGAGCATTCAACTTTAGGAGGGGATTTCTCAGTTTGTCATTTGATCGTAATATCAAGTTCACATCTAGATCTACAATCATCATCATCATTGTGGACCGATATACTAGAAGTCATCTTGCTTGTTTTTTGCAAACATTTTGGGAACATGTTTAATTTGTTGATAGATATTTAGCTTAGAAAAAAGACCTTGCATTCTCTTTGCCATGAACCAGCTTCTCCTGGTTGAGCAAGCCCAACATAAGCGCCATTTGCTGGTATATAACCTTGACTCTTGTACCTATCAAAAGTAGTTAAAAATCCATAGAAAATCATATTAACTTTTTGTTTGAATACATATTTTCAAGAAAAACTGTGTTATGTCCTTACTTGTCTTGTACCAAAAGTCTACCACTAACATTGCCTATTTGATTTGCTGATGGAAAATCTTCTGATGCTGGAAAACTGTAAGGCCAGCTTTGAACTTCATGTTGCATCTGCATCAGTAGCCGATATAAGTACTTTGGCATCATGCACATACAAAATCCGGAGTAAATTTCAAACCCTTTCACTGCTAAACCTGTATCTTGGCATCATGCCATAGAGCAATAGGATGTCCTCCTTGCTTAACAGAATTAACGTATATAAACACGGGGCCAAAAACTTTCTTCCAGGCTTCGCCTTGAGCAAACTTTGGTATTAGATCATCCCCAGCGTAATGAGAGCTTATAAACATCTGAGAATATCATATTTCACCTTTTAAATGTATAACTGCGGAAAAGTATCCTATTGTTGTGAATTTATTCAACTTGTTGAAAATGTTCATAGTAAAAGTAATGAGTTAGAAGAAAGCTCTTACAGCTAGAGTAGTTGGACCAACATGGGATGTAAGGTTCTGTTTGACAGGTCCACCAGATCGGAATTCATCACTCGGAGTAATTTGCCAGAATCCCACCGGTGGATTCATAGATATCCAGCCGTGGACCTTGTTGTCTTTATTTTCACACGAGTACTGGTATTTATCATCGACCTGTATGCATGGGATGAATCAAAGCACAAACCATTTCGCGATAGCAGTCTAATAGTTCTTGAGTCTTTATGAAATTAACAACTAGAAATATTGCTTCTTCGCACAAGTAAAGAGAAGTAACAAACTTATGCCGCGAGAGCACACTTTTAGTTACTTAATTAGATCATATCTCAACACCCCTCTTCATATGTGGAGCTGATTCTTTTTCATGCGCCAAATAATATGTTAAAATATTTTTTTCTTTTTCATGGGTGGTGGAGAGTTTGACATAAGAATTTATGACCTCTGCATGCTCTGATACATGTCGAAGCATGTAACCATCCGATCTAAAGCTAACGTTGTTAGAGAGAACATACTTTTAATTACATAATTGAATTATATTTCAATAAATGCCATAAGAAAATAGTCACCTCGCCTTTGAACTCAGGCTCGATGGGATTGACAAGTAGGACTGCTTCTGGATAAGCAAGTGGTTTTCCTCTATGTGGTAACCTATCATCAGGTGAAGGCATATATCTCTGCCTGTTATCTGCCACAGCCATGTAATGAAACCTGGTCGACCGGTGTTCAAGATTAGGCAATAGAACATCCCTCTTAAATATTGCCAATGAAGATATACATAAGAGATTCACAATGTGTCTTTGATGTATACAAACAATTAATCGTTCATATTGTATATTTATCATTTCATAAGTATGACTATAAAAGAATATGCCATCATGAAAATGTTAGCAAATAGGTCTATAGACATACATTCCTTGTCATGACCAGGGGCGGAGCTAGAGCCTAGAGGGGTGGTAGGGGGTTCATTTGAACCTCCTTCTCAGGCAAACCACACTGTATATATAAGATTAAATTATATATATAGATGTTGAATCCCGGTCCTTGGTGAAAATCATGCCCTTCACTAGTCGTTACAACAACTGGATAAAAATAGATGGATGAAGAGAAAGTGAGTATTTACTTGTCTTTTCTGAGCTTGAATGCAATCCTATTCTCGTCAAGGTTGAAACCAGGCCATCCCTTTAAATGTTCATAAATTGCATAAGAATAGAATCCTGAGGAACCTTTAAGCATTATAAACCTGAATATCATACTTCTGGTTAGTCATCAAGTATCATCTCAAATCCATCTACTAATCAAAAAGTACAACCAGAGATATTTAAAGAACGAAAAGAAAACGGAGAAAAAAAACCTCTTGTCTATGTTCAGGGGAATAAGTTTGTTCTGAAACGACACGTCCCATTCTCTTGAGAAGGACAGCTCTATTTGATCATTTGTTTGCAATATGACCTTATAGGTTGTGCATATGAGGCTACATTATATAAGTGACACAGTTTTATTGCTTCTATAACACTTTTGGTTTGACAAAATAGTTTTTTGTTTGAGTTTCTTTGTCTATATATTTATATATACCTGTCAAATTTTCCTGTAGTTCCTGTCGAGCTCCAGACAACATCCCAGTATCTAGAGAAAAGCATTACACATTTTCATATTCACAAGTAGTAAACTTTTTTAATTTCTATAATTCAAAATCGTTAAACTCAAAATTCTCCGACTGTGATTATAGTAAACTTGAGCTAAAGAAATGGCAGATGAAGTTACCCTCTGTCTGTTTCATCATTAAGAACCTCAAGCAAATTGTCGACGCCATTGTATCTGATTCCGGTTACAATGCCATCTGGTACTGATAATGTCACTTGGAGAATACCATTGTCCATCACCACCTGAAATTTTTTAAATATCTATTAATTAGTACACTTAACTATACTTCTTTTTTTTTTGGGTTTCCCACATGTTGTCTGGTACTCGCATTAAAGCCCGACTAAATCCAGATCATGCACTACGAGGGCTATTTCTATGCGCAGCACTTCAACAGAACTTAACTATACTTCATTATAAAAGAACAAATGGCTACATTGTAAACTACATGCTCTGTATTGATTAAGGAACAAACGACTTTGATCCTATACCATGAACACATTAATCTAGAAATTAACTTTCTTTTTCAAGTACAAGTAATATGCTTTGGTCCGAATTCTGTATTTATCTTTAAAATAATTTGAATATGTACAAATTATTAATTTAGAACCCAATATATACTTAAAAAAGATTAAAATACAAAATTCATAAGCTTCAAATCTTAGCTCTGTATGACTGTATCTGTTAAGCACATGTGTCACCTTTTCTTTTTAGTCCGTTCCAAAAGAATTACAGCTTAATATAATTAGAAACAATTTAACTTTAAAATTATCACTTACCCTTAATGAAATGATTTACATCCACATAAATATCTATGGATTGTTTTAGACCATAAATTTTAAAAGTCTTCATTTTTTTCTTAAACACCGTGTCAAGTCAAACGGTGCTACATAAAATAGAATGGAGGGACTAATGTGTTTGACCATGAATACAAATAGAAATCATTTTTAACTTTTCGTGAGTAATTTGAAGTGAAAAAAAATGAAAATACCTTTTTTGTTGTTTTCCAAAATCTTGAAAATTTTGGAATTCAACTTAATCAGTAATTTTATGGTCAAACGTGAACTCTGGAAAAAAAAAAGTGAATAATTTCATGGCCAAACAAGTAATTTATGAATAGATGATTACATAGCGATCGTCCTGAAGGTGAAGCTGTACTCCTTGTGCCATAATTGATCTTGTTTCATAAATGTCTTCTTATCTACTGCATAAATGAAATTTCTTAAGCTATGATAAGTCCAAAAAGTATGACATAAAAAATAAATAAAAAGAGAGAGAGATTGTTTACATCTTCTTGTAGTTGAGCAAAGTGCAAGCATGTAAGGTATTAATATACACCCGTTTTTAATCAGTAAGTACTTTTGTTGAATTTTTGTTTTTTAAAACAAGAAAGCAAAATTCAGTTGATGTTACCAAATTGTATATCACTAGTTTGGTATAATTAGACATCAACAAATTCAATTATTAATTTAGGGGTAAATAGTTAGGTTATAAAAGATAAAATTTGACAAGTTTCTAGGCTAACAAGCTTCTGATGAAGAGTTGCACATTGACATCTTAGGCAATATCACATGATTGCAGGAGAAAAATGAAATTTTTTACAAGATATAATACAACTTCACATATTATATACGTTTTAAAACTCAATAATGACGTAGCTCAAGGAATACATCCATAAAGTCTATTAGGTCAACACAAACAATACGTGTCATGGATTGAAGTGTTACATGCTCAAATATCTTAAATTCATCCTAAGGAGATTACTGAGACGCTTGTGTCTTATCCCAAGCTCCATTGATCCCAAAATAGATAGACTTATTGTATATTACAAGTCCATCTCAAAATGGCTAACAACATGTATAAAGTATTAGATGTTATTTTTGTTAGACTATAGAGAAGCGTACAAAACAACCATTTTGATGTCTAAATTAAATTAACTGAATTTTCGATTCGTACCGTATTTCACCACTTGGTAAAATTATCTCTACAAGAAATTTATGCATATGTAAGTTAGAGGTGGCAAAATCTAATATGCTCAAGATATATACACCGTTAGATAATGTAACGTAGTTGTATGTAAATAGTATCCGATAAGGTTTGGAGTAGAATTCCAAGAGAATAACGAGAAACTAAATTTTAGTTGGTTAGCTACATAAACTTTCACCTTATTGGTGAGAGTTTGATTCCACTTTATAATACCCTCTGCATTCCCTTTTCCTACCTCTATATTTTATTTTATTTTAAAAAGAGGTGACAAAATTAAACCATGAAAATACAACCTATTTAAGTTGGGTGGATTATTGGCCAGCTGCTTATTTATTAGCTCAATTCATTTAAACCCACAAAAAAATAGGTTGATATGTAGACCAAATTGATCAATGAAAAATCTTATTAATTTTTTTTCAAATTTCCTTCTTTTTTTTTTAAATAAAAAATTGATATGTTATATGTAATCATAATTTAAAAAAACAAAAAACAAAAGAGAGTTGCTCGGATGGTAAACACATGTCTCCACCTCAAGTTGTGGGTTCGAGTTACCAAGAGAGCAAAAAAAATGGGAAATCCTAGGAAGAGGTAAAAAAAAAGATTTAAAAACATAATTAAAAAAATAGTTTTATTAGGTATTAAAAATTATATTTAAAAAAAAACAATTAAAACTTATTAAAAATTGAGAAAATTGTATGAAATAGCAAACTATTAATTCAAATTAAATGCTATAGTCATAGTTTATTTTAATTGTAATTCACACATTTTCGGTATACAATTAGCCATTTTATACATTTCAGTATAAAATGTATAAAACGCGTTTGTGTTTGTATAAAGCGAGAGAAAAATGTATATACAAATACAAATACATATATTTTCGTCCTATACACTTATAATTATACAAATACATATCTTATTATACAAATTACAATATATAAATGAATTTATACAAAACTAAACAATTTGTATAAAATTGGATGTTTCTAGCGAATTATACAAATCAAAAGCTCCATAGCAAACATAAAATTTGC
>JAJOOH010008514.1:0-69232 GCA_029582605.1 Solanum gracilifrons | reverse complement strand
AGGTTGGAATACTAAAGTTACAGTGGACTATAGCAAAGAAGAAAAACAAGTTAAGGATTCATAACTTTTACATCAAAAATAACTCTATAGATAATATCTCAACATCTAAACAATCTGGTTGGGTGGTTAAAAAAGTTTTGGATGAAAGATCCTTATTAGCTATTGGAACTCTCTGTTGAATTGATCTTGACAGAATCATCGGCTGTGATGGGTTCAACATAAAGAGTGCTTATAAATCATTTTTACCACAATATCCTATAACTACATGGAAGAAATTCACTATAGAAAATGGAAATCTGGTAAGCATAAGCTTATCCCCTGGCTAGCCCTACAAAGAAGACTAACAACAATTGACACATTAACAAAATGGTGATTTTGAAGTGTTTTATTGTGAGGTTGATATTGATATGTTGGTTATTCGTGGTAGACCATGCTTGATCACACGCAAAGCTTTGTGTTATATGGAAGGAGGCGAGTTGAAATTTTGAGTTAATGACAAAGTAGTGAGCTTCAATATTCATAGATCGTTGAAATATCCAAGTGATATGCATATTGTATCACATTTGAATAAGATTGATGAAGCTATGACATGTATTGGGAAGTAGCATTGTCACGTCCCAATGTATACCCTAGGCGTAACATGACATATAGGATCTCGAGAGGCCCCACACAATCCCTTTAGCATGATTCATACAATATAATAGAAATAAAGACTTTAAAAGATACCATTCTAAACATCTTAGGAGTTTAACTAAGAGGAAGTCTACCAGAGTCTCAAAAGTCATCTAAAACATCATAAGGAAAGTGATTAGGACATAACTCATATATCACATACAACGTATGAAACTAAAGTACAAAAAAGCAGTAAAAGAGTCTCGGTCCTTGGAACATGATGACTAACCCATATTCAAAGATTATAGAGGATCACCTTGCCACGAGTATGGGAGGTAGGAGCATCGGACCCTAAATTAGTGAAACAATGTAGGCACAAGTATGAATTAGTACATTGAATGCACCAAGTATTAGGTAATATGCATAAACATTGGCATGATAACATGAATGACTTAAAACGTGTAGGCATGACCATAATAAAACATTTAAAAGCTTTTAGAGAAAAAGTGGCATAAAAATCATAAAATATAGTCAAAAATATATTATCATAAAGGACATAAGAACAGCATGAAGGAAACACAAATATTTTGTGGGATCTTCGCTTTAACCGACAATATGACCATGAGAGCTATACCATGAAATCTGGTACATCCCTCATGCTGAAAGAAGGGGAAACTACTTTTTAAGATAGAATATGTATATGTCATCATTTGCTAAAGTGGATCCACTAGCTAGGTCATTTATGACAATTCTACGGGGGCACGAGTTAGGGAATCGAGGTTGCCAATAGATGCTGCCCTATTTAAGCCTCCACCTTAATGCCCTCTCGGTGCTAAATCTAAATCCCAACATAATAGATAAAATTCAAATATCATTTTAACATAGGAAATGCGATGATCAATACCAATCCACACTTTTGAGATCAAAACATAGATTACCTCCTTAAACATAATTCAACACGGGTGAGAAAACATTATACCCATGTGAATTCATTTGTGAGAAATACATTTCACAGTCATGAGCATCATAATACGTGAGCAATCCTTTCACAATAGCATTGATACTTTTCTTTCAAAGCATCCCCAAATCATTTATATTCATTTCATAAACACATGCATATATTTATAATTTCATAATTCATAGATTTATAGGTTTATCATAGGATCAAAGTTGAAAAATATAATTTGAGCATGGGTCAATGCAATTCAAAATAAATATCATGGATTAACATTGATTCGTATATTAGGAGACTTATTTAACCATAATCAATAACAATTAAATGAAATCGACATTCATTAAATGTAAACCTTAACCAAGTCAATTTTGCTTCTGACGTCCCAAATCCGGTCATGAACGTCAATTTTGTTGAATGATATAGGGAATGAGATATTCCATACATTAATTAGACAAGAATGATAAAGTTCTGAGACTTTGAGCCCATTGATGTAAATAATCTATTGTGTCTTCCTATACTAAGTGATGTGGCTTCCGTTGGAGAATGATCAACAAGAGAAGGTGGAGACCAGTCAGATGAACTTGATGATTGTGGCTGGACTCTCATGACTCACTGTAAACATCGAAAAGTGAGTTCGTACTAGGAGTCAATAAAGAAACATGTTAGGGAAAATATGGTAAGGAGATTTAAAACAAATACTTTGATTGTGCACTCAAAGACGGAAGAAATAAAGGTGCACCACAACCAAGTGTTGTGTCGACCAATTACATTAGGAGAATATTTTCCAACTTGGTTTTACACCAAGTTCGCATGCGATGGGACGAAAGCTCTATGTTTTTATGTCGATGAGAAGGAACTCTATCATGTCCATCACCAAATGATGCTCAAAAGTGATTTCCTGAAGTTGAGAATGCATGCATGGCCAAAATCACATTATCCGACGATAATCCTCTATTTGGTGACAAACTTCTTAATCGCCTTTTATTCATGGTTGGTTTTGCACATGAGAAAAGGGTAAACAAAATCCTATTCGATGGAGGATCTTGAATTAATATCCTTCCAATTTGCACAATGAAAGAACTTGGGATCTCAACTGCAGATCTTACTGACAGTCGCTTGATGATCCAAGGATTCAACCAAGGAGGACAGAGGGCCATATGGATTGTCATAATAGACCACACCATTAAAGAGTTGCAATCAAACATGTGGTTACATGTAATTGATGCAAATACATCATACAACATTTTACTTGGTACGTCGAGGGTACATGAGAACAAACAAATGTTGGAAGTATTATGAGGATGGAGTTGCAAGAATGATTATTGTATAAATTCGGTGTTGACTATGGATTTTTGATGATTCTCCTATCAACTTTGGGCGATCATGTTTTAGCTCACCAAATTGGAGTGAAAATTCCCCTACGCTATTGGTATAGTCGGCGATCATCCCTTGGTTGGTGATCAGCCGAATAGTTCAACGCTCTCAATTCTCACTCATTTAGGGAGTTCCTCCATGTACGCTTGATCATATCATTTCTTTACATTGAGGACACTGCATTTTACTATTTGGTGGGGTTAAGCCACTTGTTCTAAAATTCTCCTTTGATGTTTTTGTTATTTTGATGTTGTTTCATTTACTTTTTTCTCTCTTTACTCTGCCCTCCCCGTGAATTCAAAAACTAATAAACTGTTTGAGTTGGCACTAATAATAATTTGAGGATTGATTGGGTTCAGTATCGATGTCTTGAATAGTACTCATGATGAGCATGATGTATACTATTTGTGTTGCAAGAACAAAATCGATGTGGTCACACTTTTGGGCGATCTATTTGAATCTTTTGTTGACTAGCTATGTTTCGATGTGAGCCTTGCAATGAACATCACACATGTAATTTTGATACTTTCGGACTGTTCTAAATAAGTGTATTCGAAGTGTCATATATGGTGAGGTCTTACCGGAAAGCATGTATGTGGAATCCTAGAATTTTCCTTTTTAGTCTAATTGTTTAAACCTTTGTAAGTGTAAGGCATAATCTTGGGAAATAATTCTAAAAAGGAACCCAAATTTTCATATCCTTTGTGACTACCTTGTGAGGGTGTGCATCCGTCTTGGCACCATTTGAGCCTAAACTATCTGTTGACAAAACCACATTGAAACATATCAAGCCTATATTGTCCCCATATTCTCATCCAAAATCCTTTTTGAAGCATTATTATAATTTAGTAGACAAGTTAGGCCTAATGCCTAAGTTGGAGTGTGGAAAGGAAGGATGAATGAGAGCCAAGTGAAGGGAAAATAAAGATGAAAGAAGACTCAACTTTGAAGTTTGTTACAAAAACAAGAAAGTAGGAACCCCACTTTAAAAAAATGAATATTCAATTTTGAAAAATTGAAATGAAAAAGAGAAGTTGATAATATAAAGGGGATCCCAAATAAAGTGGGTGACAAATTAAAGTTTGAGTTCTCAAATGAAAAAGAATGAAAAGAACATGAGAGGAGGTGAAGATGATTGCAATAATGTTTTGAAAAGATGAATTCACCAAGCCAAATTTATCATACCCTAACCCTCAACGCCATTACAAGCCTAAAATATCCCTTGAGATCTTGCATGAATGAGGTTGTCTATCGATTAGAAATATGGGCAAACCTATGGAATGAAGATTAGATGTATTTCTCTTTTGATAGAGTGATAGCATTGACTTCTTATTTGTTTGTTTATTTTCTTTGTGAGAGCATGAAATCTTTATTGATGTGAAGTCAATTGAATGCATTTGTTGAAACATTGTCTTGCATTAGAAAAAAGAACTATAGTGATTTTGAGCTTGTGTTGAAACTGGCTAGTCATCATTGGCAGCTTCTTGGTCATGACTGACTGTAGCATGTTGTCGTGAGTAATTTTGTAATGGCATTTTCATGTTAGGCCTCATTTAATACTATTGTAGACACCCTTATTGAGCTAATTATGTTCTTGATTTACTTGAGGACAAACAAAAGTTTAAGTTGGGGGTGTTGATGAGTGGTAGATTTGCACTTATGTGAGGACTATTTAGCTCAACAATTATTTTTCTCAATGCCTAATTATGTCCTACTTTAATGATATTTTTATGATCTGCTAAAGAATATGACAAGGATGAATGTGTGAAAGAATAGCCAAAAATAATGAAACGAAGTGTACACTCCACATTATGTGATCACTTATTGAAAAGGGCGAATAACCAAACGGGCACGATAGTACCCCATTTTACAATACATTGAGCCAATTACTTGAGGTTGGATGGTGAACTCATGAAGAGATGGAGATGCGCCAAATGAAAAAGGCAAACAAGGTGAACATTGCCGTTTTTGACAATATCGAGTGACAAAATGGCAGTTTAAAAATTGAACAACAGTGGTAATCGGCGATTCGCTAAACGAGAAAAATATACTCAAATGAGATCGTCGACTGATCAGGCTCAAACATCTAAAGCATGGAGCAATAAGACGGTGAGCTTAATAATGACTAGCGATTTACCGAATGAGCTTAGTGAGCTCGAATAACATCACCGAGCGAGTAGCATATTAAGTTTTGTGCCAAATCTTGGGAAACTATGAATAGCCTGAAGGACAGAGAAAAAGGGCTTCAAAATTTTTGGGAGAGTTCTTAATAATTTTTAGACAGAAACACTTCCAATTTAGTGAACAACACTTTTAGTTTTTGGGGTTTTTAATTTTTTATCTTGAATTTGATAAACTTAAGTTGATTTTGAAGTGTGTTTGCTTGTAATTACTCAAATTAATCTTACCCACAACTGATTTCATGCAAGGTATAAATTCTCTACACTTTGTAATGTGTGACTAAACCCCCAATCTCTTGGGGTGTTATTATGGGGTTGGGTGTTGATTTAACGTAGTGGGTATTTTGAATTGCTTTATTTTATAGCTGCTAACCGTTGATTTGAACTGTCATCATGTGGTTAACTCATGAATTAAGGTGGCCAACTTGATTTTAGCTATGTCATGACCCATACCATCGTGATTGGCACCCACAGTAACCCTCTGGTGGGAGAATCACTACTATAGCCCAAACCAAGCAACTAAACCAAAAACTAAAGCATTTAAGGATACAAAGACAAGAATAAAAGCTAAAATCTGAAGTTCCCATAAACTTCCAAAAAATCTAACAACTAAACAATGCGAAATTTACGCCTAGAAACTGGAAGTCAATGTACCAAAACATCTAAAGTTAAACAAGTCTAAACAAGAAGGGATACAACCCCAAACTAATGAACTAAGCAACTAACTAGAAAAGTCTAAGTCCGAAATGTGGACATAGACGAAAGGAGAACTTATGGCAGCCTGGAAGAACTGGCTCACCCTTGAATTCAAATCGATCACTGATCTTCTAGACGAGGTTTGTCAATAACTGCCTGAAGATGCCCTATACTCAACAAAGAAAGAGCAAGTGTAATATCAGTACACAACCATATTGTACTAGTAGGATCATGTGGCTATCCCACTAACTGTAACATACATAAGTCAATACAACAATATAATCACATGCATATATCTAACGTATACACTATCATCAACATTTATAAACAAGGTACAATTTCACATTTCTCAAGATACACAATTATATCAAATCATTGGTCCTCTCATGGAACCCAAACCCAAAAAGTTAGTATACCGCAACGTGGTATCCAATCCAATGTTATGCCGAAACTTGGCAACTGATCCCAAAAATATGCCGGAACGTGATAACCGATCAAAGTTAGTGTGTCGAAATGCAACACCCGATCCATTCAACAAGCCACAATTATAATCATAAGTACATTCTCATAATCATACAATCAAGTCATGATTTCATGGAATTCATCATTCAGTTATCCTCATTTACAACAAGTCTGATCAATAATGCAAAATTCACATACATACATGTATCATAATGAAGCAAGAACAAACATACATCACACAACCATAGAATCACAACCATCACCTACTTCGAAAGCATCTTGAAACCCTAAGAAACTTGATCCTTCCATTTCCGGATTTGTTCCACTTGTTCTTGGTCTAGGAACAATCAATATAATACAAGAATCAATAAATAATCACCAATTACCCGAAATTCAAACAATTCTATAAACCTTAGATCAAACTCATGATCCCAAGTATACAAAGTAGATATATTTTCACCATAGTTTCTAAATCAAAACCCTCCCCAATGGATAATTACGCATTAGATTACATTTTATGGATCGAAAAATGTATTCGGGGAGTGAAAACCTTATTTTTTGCCTCAAGAATGGTGGAAAACTGTCAAGAATTGCCTGGGGTTCGTTCCTTAGCTCTAGTAATTGAAAAGTGCAGAATAAAGGCATTTTGTGGTTTATTTACGACTTTAAGTCGCGTCGGGCCTGCCACAGCTGCACCCATCCTACTACAGGGGCCTTGCCAGATCGACCAAAAGCACTGCCAAAGCGGCTTTCACGAAACAGTGAGCTATTTTAATAATTCCAAGACCCCCATTTCACAACACACCTTTCACCAATTCGGTAAAGTCGAACGGGTTCCTTAACGACTTATCTAACTACTCGGAAAATCAAAATCTTAAATAATTCACCCGATTGTTACCAGATTTCCCTACACCTTAATGACTACGACTTCGTCAAAATCTGGACTAGGTTGGGAAATTCCAAGTTACTAAGAAAAAGTTTTTCGACCCAAAAATTTTGCACACTGTCTTTTCTATAACGACGAAACCCGGTCGTTAGAATAGATACCCATCACTCATAACTTACGAAAAACAGGTGAAGGAAGGGATAAAGTAAGGCCTGAATCGATGAATAATTGGGGATACTTGCGTCTCATGTCCCTCTCAGTTTCCCAAGTAGCTTCCTCAACTGGACGATGCTTCCATTAATGTTTCACGAACTTAATCTCCTTGGTCATCAACTTACGCACATCACGATCAAGAATTACAATCGGTTCCTCCTCATATTGGAGGTCTTTGTCTAACACAATTAAGTCCCACTTAGTGATATAATCCCCGTCACCATGATACCTCTTCAACATGGACACATGAAATCCCAGATGAATTCCCAATAAATTAGAAGGTAAAGCCAATCTATACGCCATCAGTCCTACATATTCAAGCACCTCAAATGGACCAATGTATCTGTCATGACCCGAGCCTACACAAACTTTGCTATATCCTTCTTCATGCATAGCCACCAATAAATTTGCTTCAAATCTCGGTACATCTTGGTCACACCAGGATGAATAAAATATCGCGAACCATGGGATTCTATCAACAACTTTTGAATCAAATCATCAACTTGAGGAACAAAAATTCTCCCTTTGAAACTGAGCACACCTTCCGCATGAAGAGTGGTATCGCGTGCCTTACTAATCGCAATCTTCTTTCTAAGATCCTCCAAATTCTCATCCTTAAACTGTTTGGCGTTGATCTCTTCAATCAATGTGGCCTTAACCTTAATGCTAGCTAACACCCCACCTCTTCTAAGATGCCAAACTGCATGAACTTAGACTTTAAGATTTGAATTTCCTTAGCCAAAGGTCGCTTGGTTACACTCAAGCAAGCTAGACTGCCCATACTCACCGCTTTTCGACTCAAAGCGTCTGCCACCACATTAGCCTTACCCGGATGGTATTGAATGGTGACATCATAATCTTTAAGTAACTCCATCCACCTTCGTTGTCTCAAATTCTGATTCTTTTGAGTGAACACATGATTCAAACTACGATGATCAGTAAATACTTCACACTTAACACTATTGATGTAATGCCGCCATATCTTAAGAGCAAACACTACCGCTGCCAACTCTAAATGATGTGTTGGATATTTCCTCTCATGCACCTTCAATTGACGTGAAGCATAAGCTATAACATTCTTATCCAGCATCAACACAGCACCCAAGCAAGAATGTGAAACATCACAATAAACAATAAAATCTTTACCTTCAACCAATAATGCTAGAATAGGCACAGTAGTAAAGAGAGTCTTAAGCTTTTGAAAGCTCTCCTCACATTTTTAGTCCATTCAAATGGTATCTACTTTTTGGTCAAATTAGTCAAGTGAGTGGCAATAGAAGCAAAGTTCTTCACAAATCGATGATAGTAGCTAGTAAGCTCCATAAAACTCCTAACTTCCGTCATAGAGCTAGGCCGAACCCAATTTTTAACCCCTTTAATCTTTTAAGGATCTACCATTACCCCTTCTTTTGAGACTACATGCCCTAAAAATGAAATCGAATTGAACAAAAATTTACACTTAGAAAATTTAGCATACAACTTTTATTTCCCAAGAAAACCCAGAACAATACGAAGATGGTTGGCATGCTCTTCCTGACTTTTCAAATAGACCAAAATATCATCAATAAAGACTATAACAAACGAATCAAGGAATGGTTTGAACACCCAATTCATCAAACTCATGAAAGTTGCAGGCGCGTTGGTCAAACCAAAAACTCATAGTGCCCATACCGAGTTCTAAATGCCATCTTGGGCACATCCTCTGGCCTAATTTTAAACTTTTGGTAACCAAAGCTTAGATCAATCTTAGAGAAAACTGATGCACCTTGCAATTGGTCAAAAAGATCATCTATTCGAGGGAAATGATATTTGTTTCGAATAGTGACCCTATTCAATTGCTGGTAATCTATACACATTCTCATACTACCATTATTTTTCTTAGCAAACAAAATTGGAGCACCCCATGGAGAAGCGGTAGGATAAATAAATCCCTAATCAAGAAGCTCTTATATTTGAGCCTTAAGCTCTCTTAACTCTGCCGAAACCATGCGTTATGGAGGGATAGAAATGGGACGACTACCATGTTCATAATCAATGCAGAAGTTTATATCTCTATCCGGAGGCATACCAGGCAAGTCATTAGGAAACACTTTTCTAAATTCTAACACCACAAAAATAGACTCAATAGATGGAGTCTCAACTCAACATCCCTAATATGAGAAAAATAAGCAAAATAACCTTGCTCTACCAGTTTACTATCCCGAATGGAGGATATGATCTTAGCTTGCTTAGGCTTGTACACCCATTCCCACTCTAAGTTTTCCCTTCCCGGAATTTCTAGAGTTAAAGACTTAGTATTACAATTAAGCACATCATAATAGGAGGATAACTAAGTCATGCCTAAGATTATATCAAAGACAGTCATATCCAAATTCACCAAATCAGCCCAAGTCCGAATACAGCACGATAGTGATGGGTGACTATGACAGACTTTCCAAATGGGGTAGAAACATGGATGGGGGCATCTAGTATATCACAAATCATAGCAAATTCTGAGGTGAATCGCACGTATACATATGAATAAGTAGAACACGGATCAAATAACACATTAGCCATCCGGTCACACACCAGAATAGTAGATGTGATCACCGCGTCAGACGCCTCTGCCTTATTCTTACCCGAAAAGGCGTAACACTGAGTCCCATCATCATGTCAAGTGACTTCCCTACCTGGTTGCACGTTATCCATGCTCGAGTTACCATTTCCTTTACCTCCACGACCTCGTTGATTACCACCTCCCCCACCTTGTGGACGTCCTCTACCATTATTACCATTTCTCGTGGGTACCATTACTCCAGTCTGCTGTTGCGCAGAATCTAACACTCATGGGTGGGGACTATCTCTTCTCATATGCCCAGGTTCTCCACAATTATAACAAGTACGATCAAAAGATGGTATGTCTCCCATCGAAGGTGCAACTCCCTAGCTATCCTGAATCAAATTATGAGATGGAGTTCCCGAGTAATTATTTGTAAAGGCGGGCATGGAGGACTGAATTGGTCTAGCTGCAAGTGTTGGCCTCCCTAATCCTCTGGGGTAAGAGCCTTGAAAGTTACCCGAGTTCCTGGCCCTTTTTTTCCAATGCCTTAGCCTGACCGTCTCACCTCACCCCCTCCACTTTCTTAACAAAGTCTGTCACCTCATTAAAGCTTCTCCCTGCAAAGGTCATCTGAAGAGATAATACCTGCAACTCAAAATTTAGTCCTTAATAAATAAATGGATTCACTCTTCCTCAGTAGTCACCAATTGTGTGGAATATCTAGACAATGCATGGAAATTGGCCTCATAATCAACCACAGAAATACCACCTTGTTCCAAAACTATAAACTTATCTTTCTTACGATCTCTCAAAGTTCTAGGCTGATATTTCTTCAAGAACAGTGCATGAAACTGTGTCCAAGTAAGTGGAGGAAAAACTGAAGATCTACATTCTATATAAGCTCTCCACCACTGCTTGGGCTCACCTTAAACCTAAAGAGTCACGAACTCAACCCCATGCTGATGGACAATTCCCAACTTATGAAGCCTCTCATATCAGTATAAGATAAACTCATAAGCATCCTCATTTTCAGAGCCAAGAAATACAGGTTGCTTTAGATTCAAAAACTTAGTCAACATTTCATGCTCATTACCAGTCATAACAGAACCCAATAAAGGACAGAAGAAAGCATTTGTACCTACATTTCCAGTCACTTTGGGAGTAGTGATAGCAATAGGAGGATTGGCGGGAGCTTGAGGGGTTTTTTGCAGAAGGAGGCAATCCAGGACCAACCAACCCTTTCATGAATGACATGATATGTTGGGCTAACACTAAGTCGATGGAAGGAATACCTGTAGTCTCAGCTTGAACCTCTTTCTCTTGTCCAACCTCCTCAACATTTTCAACCTTAATATCCTCCTCTATCTCTTTATGACATGTACGAGAAGGGCCTCATTTTAGGTAGCATTTTCGACTGGTATCCCATCTCTAGAAGGCACCACTCTTCCTTGGCCTCTACCCCTAGTTTTTCCTCTACACCTGCCTCGATCGGAGCCTCCTACTGCAGATTCCTCAACTGGAGCATTGACAGGAGCTACGGGCCTGACGCCATTGTATCTAGTGTTAACCATCTGCGGACAGAAGAGTGAAAGAGGTTAGATACTAATTTGAATCGATAAATACCAATTGGAATCAAGTTATAGCACAAAAGGAGACAATAGAAAACAGAGAGATTTACTAAAGACCTATATCCTCTTGAAGAAAAGTAAAGGCGTCCCCGTGCCATTCCGCAAGACTTTACTAGACTCATTTTGGTACATCGAGATCAACTAACCTAGGTTGTGATACCAACATTGTCACGAACCAGACCATCGTGATTGGCACCCACACTAACCCTCCGGTGGGAGAACCACTATTACAACCCAAACCAAGCAACTTAACCAAAAACTAAAGCATTTAAGGATAGGAAGATAGGAATAATAGCTAAAAACTGAAGTTCCCAGAAACTTCCAAAAGATCTAACAACTAAACAATGCAGAATTTATGCGTAGAACCTGAAAGTCAATGTACCAAAACATCTAAAGTTCAATTAGTCTAAACAAGAAGGGATACAACCCTAAACTAATGAACTAAGAAACTAATTAGAAAAGTCTAAGCCGGAAATGTGGACATAGACGAACGGAGAACTCATGGTAGCGTGGAAGAACTAGCTCACCCTTAAATTCGAAGCGATCACTAATCTTCTAGATGAGGTCTGTCAATAGCCGCCTGAAGATGTCCTGTACTCAACAAAGAAAGAGTAAGTGCAGTATCAGTACACAACCACAGTGTACTGGTAGGATCATACGGCTATCCCACTAAGTGTAACATACATAAGCCAATACAACAATATAATCACATCCATAGATCAAACATATACATTATCATAAACATTTACGAACAAGGTACAGTTTCACATTTCTCAACATACGCAATTATAATAAATTATTGGTCCACTCATTGAACCCAAACCCAAACAGTTAGCATACCGAAACGTGGTACCCAACCCAATGTTTATACCGGAACGTGGCAACTTATCCCATAAATATGCCGGAACGTGACAATCGATCAAAGTTAGTGTGTCGGAATGCAACACCTGATCCATTCAACAAGCCACAATTTCAATCATAAGTACATTCTCATAATCATACAATCAAGTCATGATTTCATGGCATTCATCATTCATATATCCTCATTTAAAACTAGTGTGATCAATAATACAACATTCACATACATACATGTATCATAATGAAGCTTGAACAAACATACATGACACAACCATAGAATCACAACCATCACCTACCTCAAAACCATATTGAAACCCTAAGAAAATTGATCTTCCCTTTCCGGATTCATTTCGTTTGGTCTTGCTCTACAAACAATCAATATAATACGGGAATCAATAAACAATCACAAATTACCCAAAATTCTAACAATTCTATGAACTCTAGATTAAACTCATGATCCCCAGTATCCAAACTAAGGCTTTTTGCACCATAGTTTCTAACAAAAAACCCTCCCCCATCGATAATTACACATTAGATTACGTTCTGCGGATCGAAGCACAGATTCGAGGAGTGAAAACCTTACCTTTATCCTCAAGAATGGTGGAAAATTGTCAAGAATCACTTGGCGTTTGTTCCTTAGCTCAAAAAACCAAGAAGTGCAGAATAAAGACGTTTTGGGGTTTATTTACGTCTTTAAGTCGTGTCAGCCCTACCACAGCGGCACCCACCCCGCTACAGCGGCCACCAAAGCGACCAAAAGCACCGCCAAAGCGGCTTGCACGAAACAATGAGCTATTTTAATAATTCCAAGAAACCCATTTCACAACACACCTTTAACCAACAACGCTAAAAAAGTATTGTTCACACTTAGATAAATTCTGGGAGTTCTACTCACCCGAATTCAATTTCGTAAAGTTGTACGGGTTCCTTAACGACTTATCTAACTACTCATGAAATCAAAATCATAAATAATTCTCCCGATTGTTACCATATTTCCATATACCTTAATAACTTTGATTTCGTCCAAATCTGGTATAGGTTGTGAAATTCTAAGTTACTATGAAAAGGTTTTTCGACCCAAATTGTTTCTCCGTTGGCTTTTCTATAACGACCGAACCTGGTCGTTACAAGATATTATCTAGCATTGGTGCTAAAAATCGACCAATATGAGTAGGTAATTGGTTTTATGTTTGCAATTTAGTTATGTTTAATTGTAAATCCAAGGTAGTGGTTTGAATTGAAAACTGCGTGAATGAGATCGAAAGGAGATTTCTTGAACTAGTGTTATGTTATCGACAGAAGATTTATACTATCAAAGATGATTGAACCTATTCATGATTATTTAGTTTTATAGGGCAATTCAATACTACCCTTAGTGATATCAATGTTCAATCCACCACACCTTTAGATTTAACTAAATTTGTGAACATTTTCTTGCTTAGAGGCTATTACAATTGTGAGCCTGAATTCGTGTTGTTATATTTGGTGGAATCATCCACCTATTTTCCCTGTTTACTACATTGAGATTAGTTGTGATTTAATTCCCTAATTGAATTCTTAAGCTCACACCATTACTTGGGGGATTTGATCTCGATTCTTAGTTGGGTATTTTTATTGATGACGACTGCCTACTTTTTTTATTAGTTTTGAGGAGTAGTTTGAGCGTTATCACGTTCCTCTAGATGTTCTTCCCATTATCTATGATTTTACGGCTAAAGGACGAAAATGTTTTAGTGTCACAACCCAAGGTACCTCCTAGGCGTAACGTGGCATATAGGACCCGAGAGGCCCCATACAAGCCACTTTGCATTCATAACATAAGAAATAGAAATTAAGACATTTAACACACAATTTCAATGTATCAAAGTTTTATAAAGCAAAGCGGAATTCTGAACAGTTGTCTCATTATCCATCTAATACATAAGAATGAAATTTGGCCTAGCGCTTTGATGTTTGCGTAATCAAGACACAACTTTTGATGCAAGTGTCTACGATCATACAATAGTTTAGTGACCCAACCAAGGGTTAGGATCGTCCTAAGAGAGTGGGCGAGAAAATTAGTGGTTAAGTGCAAACGTGTGTCATGTCGTAATTTTCCTATTTTAGAAAAATCATTTTTTGAAATATTCTAAGTATAAAACAATTTGAGAAAAATACTTAGAAAAGAGTCGCCATTTAATTTTTTAAAGAAATTAAGAAAACTTATAATCTTCAAAAATTTAATTTGAAAATACCAAAGGGGGTTCGTGGTTCAATTTACACTTTGAGAAGGGTTTAGGCATTCGAAGTGTCCACTAACATGCGGTTGACCTGCGACTTGACTAAAATATATTTTGACTATTTTATAGATAAAATGATTTAACAAAAGAATAATAATTTACAATATTTGGCTAACTTTGAGAAAATAATTAAATAATGAACATTTTTGATTTTTTGGAAAGGGAAACCTTAATTAAAGTATCTGAATTTAAATACAAGTGATTAGGATTTTAACTAAATTAATTATAAATTATGTGAATCATTTTAGAAAACCATTTTTAATTAATTGAAAAATAAGTAAAAGGTTCGGTCTTAATATATTTAATAAACAGTATAAGAGTTGATAAAAAAAATGAATAATATTAAAATATACTAACATAAAGAATATAGTTCATCTTTTGGAGAATTTAATGAATTTAAACCATATCAAATAAAAGGGTTAAAATTAATACAAATAATAATAAGAATAAAATAAGAAAGTGAGAGTGTGGGCCTTTTTTCCCAAATTTCCAGACTTGGTGGGCCTTCTGGCCCATTTTCGCTTGGACCTATCATACAAAAGATGGGCTTTGGTCCATTACTGCCCCCTGAAAATCAGCATATACAATGAGTGTATATTTATGTATACAGGCTGTATTTTAGACGATTTTCTGTATCTTAGGATGTATAACGAATTTATGCAGCTCACTTCAACTTCCAACACCTGTATTTTGATCTTTGGACCTGTATATCAATATTCTCCATGTATACCAGTGTATACTACTGTATATGATAGGTATACAACCCATTTTCGGATTTTTTAGGGACTGTTTCAGCTTCCCTTTCACCGCAAATATGAGGATGACTCGAAACGACTCAAGGATATGCAAGAGTGGAGTCTAGAATGAACTCAGATTGGTATCACATTCAAAGATAACATAATGAAAGATTAGCACTTGTATTTGTGAAATAACAGCTCTTCGCGACAAATAAGATTAAGGATTAGGACATGGATTAGTCCATTGTTAGTGAACAAAAGGAGTAGTGACATGGAAAGATAAACATTCTAATCAACCAAAGAGTCAAAAAGTAATAGATCAGAATATCTAAATCGGATAAGCATGAGATAACCCATCTTAGTTAAAACGGATAAAATTTACACAAATGAGCCATCCGAGACAACTAATTTTATTTAAGGTTCCCCGACATGGTTCATCAAGGGCTCGCTAATGTAGAGGAAAAACAACATAAGTTTTGACTCCGAATAACAATATATATCAATCCAATGCATGTACCCGTTAAAGAAGCTTGAAAGAATATGAAAGCACATGGTAATTTGAAATCTAAGTTAAACAAAATGCCTTCTTGAAAGTATAATTCATGTGATGAACTAACCAAATTATTATTGTCTTAGTGACAGACACTACTGCCAAGACATTCATATATATATATATATATATTCTCCCCATTTTTAAATTTTTTTTTTTTATTATATGTTAATAGGAATGAGGAAAAACATTTTTTTCCTTCTATAATACAACCACAAAAATAAAAAAATACGTGTGAAAACTATTTAATAGAACAAATGACCATACATTAAAGTTAAAATATACATGCAAAGTGTTGAAAGCCTAACCAATCAAATGCTATCGTACCAACAGGTGAAGGAATGAGTTGAATATTTAAACTTCATTGCAATATGCATAAAGAGAATCTAACAGAACTCCATTACTGACTGCTAAGTATATACTTTTACACCTAATTCTACGTTTAAATAACAACAAAATAAATCGAGTAAATAACAAGAAGGAAAGGAGAAGAAATCACCTCTTTCCGGGCAACGTCCTGAGACGAGTACGAGCTAGCAATGATGAGGTTCCACCAACACGCCTGAGAAGTACTGAATTGGCCAAACTATCTCTTATTTTTTAGATGTATTTTTTTAGTTTCAATCCCTCTATTCTCTTAAGACCTTTTTCCCCACTTCTTCCAACTCTATTTTTCTCCCACTTTATTTTTTCTTCCCCCTCCAACAGTGATCGAAAAAGATGAATATATAGATGAAAATTAGGGGGAAATGGGTATAATTTTTTGAATTTCAAATTTAAATGTCTTGCTCATTTTCAAGGCCAACAGGGAGCAACTGGGTTTGGTATGAAATTTTCTCCAAAATCCCAGAAAATCCGAGGCAACAGGGCTGCTACGTATAGCTGTTGTTGACATTTTGGACTGCTGCTGCTATTGTTGAAATTAGAAGGGAATGAGGGAGTGGGGCTGGTTTGGTGCATGCTGTTGTATTATTATATGTTGGGTTTTTCTTGAATTGGAAAATGAGTGGGCAGGTGGGGTCGGTTTGGTACATGTATTGTATTGTTAATGGTGGGTGCTTTTTGAATTAGGAAATAGGTGGGGCAGGGGTTATTGGAAGGGGATTAGGAAAAACTTAGCCAATTTGATTTAGTTAAGCTAGATTTGGCTAGTAATTAAATAAGACAATTTTTTATTAATTAATTAACGATCTTCTTAATCTTAATAAAATAAAATAATTAACTTAATTATAAACGACTAAATAACCGAATAAAATAAAGCTAAAATTCTTTTGGAACAATTTTTGAACATTTATAAAATATACTAATTAGACACATAATTCTATAAAATATCACATTTATTATTTTAAAATTTATAAAAATGACAAAACTACTTAAAATGACTTGAAAATTATTTTGAATTTTATAAAGCCAATTATTTCAAATCATTTGGAATTTAGGAAGCTCGATGATTAATTTATAGTGTGGAGGTCCAAAATTGGATGTCAACAACGTGCCAAAGCTAATCATAGCTAAAGACATTAACGAGTAAAAACATTATAAATTAAATAGGGTGATGCAAGCGTCAAATATTCAAGTGTGGGTTTGTAAGCAAGAAACAACTAAAACAGTGAAAATAAGGTAAAATACAAGTATGGAGACGGGATTCTTGGGATGTGATAGGAATACAGGATAGACTAAATCACTGGGCACATGCTTGTGATAGTAAATTTATAGAGTATTTGTGACTAGGCTAGACTTTAAAGGGGATAAGCTCTCTGTCGAACAACTTACCTCGTTTTAAGTGGGTTCCTCTCGGACACCCACTCGATGCATGAAGAAAAGTCTACGCCTTAACCCACTCACTGTCTCGAGCTGAGTGTGTGGACATGGGACTAGGTTTCACTCTATCGAGTTGAACCTCATGTCGACCCATTGGCATTGGCCATTAATTTAGTGGTCTTACTTTTACGACCTTTCTCTCGAGCAAATTGAAAAAACATATAAGATTATATTTGCAACTACTACGCCATTAGATTCATCCACAACAACTAAACAAAATCACACCCCAAGAATTGAGGTTTTTAGCCACACATGTAAAAGAGATAAAGAAGTATACCAATCTCAATTTTTATCAATGGGTATGCAAGATTAAGTCTTAAAACAAGCAAAAGGTTAAGGATCCAAGAGATCCAAGTCTAATTTCTTGAAGATTAAACCCTTGAAAGCTCCAAGTTCTTCAAAAACCTCTCCAAAAATTAAGGAGAAAGTCTCAAAGACCATGTATAAAAGTTAATAATCTCAAAATTAGGTAAAATAAGGTAGAATTCCCTACTATGAATAAAAACCTAACTAGTATATATAGCTTTAAAAAAAAATGCTCTTAAGGATCTTTTGGCGACGTTAGTCGGGATCGCCGATGCACTCGGCGATCCGCCCTTTGGTCTAGTTCATCACCATCTTGCACCAGCCTTCTGCATCGTCGTTCTCTAGGTTATTGGGTGGCATGGTACTGCTTCGCGGAACTGCTCGGTGATGCGCCAACTGCTCCCTTTTTTCGCCGACTTGATCCTTTTTACAAGGCTCAGCACATTGGAACAAAAGGTGAAGTAAGACCTTTCGGTGACTCGTCAAGTGGACATGGCGATCCTTAGGCCTTCATTTTTTCATTCTTTTCAGCCTTTTTGTTCCTTTTTGCGACATAGTGTCCATGCTTTCCTTCAAACATTAAATACCTGAAACTTAAGGGTTTTTATTAGATATTGACATAAAATAAGTATTTGAGGACACAATTTCTATCAAAATATAGCCCTAAATGAGTCTAATTTGTGGACTAAACAACACCCCCAACTTAAACTTTTGCTTGTCCTCAAGCAAACTTATGTTGGGCCGTTCAAAAAGGGTGTCTCGAACAGTGCTACACAGGACTCAATCATGAATGCACACAACAAGACTCAATTTAGTTATGCAAAGATCAAATGTGCACTTAAAGATTCAAGTTGTGACTCACCAATATCAACGAATCTCATGCTCACAATACTTGCTTCAAATGCAAGTTCAAGATCAACTATAGTGTTCAAATGCCCTCACACAAAGAATGATTCCATATTCACACAAAAGGTTTCACAGTTTAAAGCTTTGGAATCAGATGCAACACTCACACTCACAAAGAAGAACATAATGCATAATTTCACCCATAGGTTTGCCCGTATTTTCCAATCAACATTTGTTTCAGCTCACTCAAGATCAAAAAGGTCTTTTCAAGGCTTGTAATGGGGATGAGTGCAAAGGTATGGTCATATAGGCTTAGCGACTTTCATTCTCATGAGATGTGGTGCTCACAACACTTCCTTCCCTTTTCCTTCATCATTTTCTTTAGTTCTCATGAGCCATCCTATTATTCGCTTCCCATGAATTGTTAGGAAACCCCATTTCTTTTGTACTTTATTCCACAACTGGGACTGACAGTTCGGTCACATGGTCATTCGTTTGGTCTTGGTGCGATTTTTTGTGTTTTGGTGCTTATGAACCTTGAATGATCATTTTCGATCAAAAGTTCAAGAAGATGACATCTAAATCCAATTCTGACGATTACATCAGCTCCGGAAGGGTCAATTTAGGCTAGTAGCATGGTCGACATAACTTTCGAGGTTTTCAGTGTGAGTCGGTGTGATTAGGCGTTTTAACTTTAAGTTTAAGCCTATGTTTGACTTTGGTCAACATTCGGAGCAAAGGCGCTCGTATGAGAATTCCGTCAACGCGGTTACCTCTGGAATGTCATGTTTGGTCTAGATTGACCTTTCTTTTGTGTCCTGAGATTTTTTGATATTTTTTCAAGCATTTTTGTGGTTTTTGACTTAAAATGGCTTTTGGAAGTGGGACCCACTTTTTATCGAGAGGACCGTTGATGGAAATTTCTACTGCATCGTTGAGTCCAGAATATCAAATTTGGTATGGTTGCATATCTCGTTTGTGTACAGGGTTCCGAACGAATTCGGAACACTCCGTCGGAGTTTTTAGTTTTTGGAAAATTTCAGAAAATCTGTTATAATTGCAGAAACACCAGCAACATTTCCAAAAACTTAAACCCTCATTTTTCTATCATCTCTCAACCAGTTTAGGCGATTTGAAGTGCGGGAGGTGGTCGGAAGGGTGTACGGAGTGGTCCCCAAGGAGGCAGGTCAGGTGGTAGGTTTGTAGGTCAGGGCAGAGGCGGACATAGCCATTTCTGTGCAGCTCCTGCGAGGGTGATGGCTGAGGCATCAGACGCTGTGATCACATGAACTATTCTTTTATGCCAGTAGCCAGCCTTAGCTTTATTTGATCCATGCTCTACTTTTTCGTATGTTTCTGTTTACAATGCCTCCCGATTGAGTGTGATGTCTGAACCTTTGGTAGCGCCGTTGCGTGTGTCGACCCCTGTGGGTGAGTCTTTAGTAGTGGATCAGGTATTTTGATCTTGCTTAGTTACTATCCAGGGGCGTGACAATCAGGCTGACCTTGTATTGCTTGACATGGTTGATTTCGATGTGATTCTGGGCATGGACTGGTTATCCCCTTATCGCGCTATTTTACATTGCTTTTCTAAGACCGTTACCTTAGCCAATCATGGTATGCCTCCGGTGGTGTGGCAGGGATCTCGTGGTAGCACACCAGCTGGGGTAATCTCTTTTATTCGTGCTAGGAGGCTAGTGCTTAGTGGATGCTTATCATAATTAGCCTATGTCCGTGATGTAAGTAGGGAGGTTCCTCCGGTTTAGTCAGTTGATGTTGTTCGTGACTTCTTAGATGTGTTTCCTACTGCCCTACCTTGCCTACCCCCACAGTGTGATATTGATTTTTCGATTGAGTTTGAGCCAGGTACTCGGCCTATTTCTATTCCGCCATATCGGATGGCTCCTGCAGAGCTCAAGGAGCTCAGTGTTCAGCTTCAGGATCTCTTGGGTAAGGGATTTATCATACCTAGTGTATCACCTTGGTGCGCTCCCATTATTTTTGTTAAGAAAAAAGACTGTACGATGCGCATGTGCATTGAATATAGACAGTTGAATAAGGTGATAGTGAAGAATTGATATCCTCTGCCTAGGATTGATGACCTATTTGACCATGTACAGGGAGCTTCAATTGTTCTCTAAGATTGATTTGAGGTCCGGTTACCACCAGTTGAGGATTAGTGCAACGGAGATCCCTAAGACTGCATTTAGGACCCGTTATTGCCATTATGAGTTCTTGCTGATGTCATTTGGGTTGACTAATGCCCCTACTGCCTTTATGGATTTGATGACACGCGTGTTAAGGCCTTATCTTGATTTCTTCATCATAGTCTTCATTGATGACATTTTAATATACTCGCGGAGTAGGGGTGATCATGACCAGCATTTGAGAGTTGTGCTCTAGACATTGACAGATTAGCGGCTTTATCCCAAGTTCACAAAGTGCCAGTTTTGGTTAGACTCTATAGCGTTCTTGGGGCATGTTGTTTCCAAGGAGGGCATTATGGTAGATCCAGCGAAGATTGAGGGTATTCGTGATTGGGCTAGGCCCACCTCAGTTACTGACATTCGGAGCTTCGTCAGACTAGCAGGCTACTACAAACGATTTATGGAGGGTTTCTCTAGCTTGGCAGCACCTTTGACCTGGTTGACTCGTGTTGATGTTCCCTTTGTTTGGTCAGACGAGTGTGAGGCGAGATTTTTGAGGCTCAAGGAGTTATTGAACACCGCTACTATATTGAATCTTCCAGTTGAGGGCGAGGACTTCACGATGTTTTGTGACGAATCTGGCGTTGGTTTGGGTTGTGTATTGAGGCAGCATGGCTGAGTTATTGTTTATGCATCGAGGCAACTTAATATTCATGAGACCAACTACCCCACCCATGACTTAGAGTTAGCGGCGGTAGTTTTCGCACTTAAGATTTGGAGGTACTACTTGTATGGAGTTTGATGTGAGATATATACCGATCACAGGAGGCTTCATTACATCATGAGCCAGAGGGACCTTAATTTGAGGTAGCTTCATTAGATTGAGCTCCTGGAGGACTATGACCTCTCTATTCTCTATCATTCGGGCAAGGCGAATGTGGTAGTGGACGCCCTGAGCCGAAAGGCGGTGAGTATGGGTAGTCTAGCCTTCTTATCTGTTGAATAGCAACCCTTGGCTATGGACATTCACTTCTTAGCCCATAGCATGGTTCAGTTGGATATCTCAGATTCTAGACGTGTCTTGGCCCATATAGGAGTTCAGTCTTCCTTGCTTGATAGGATCTATGGTTGTCAGTTTGAGGATGAGGCCTAGGTGGCCCTTAGAGATCGAGTGTTAGTGGGTGATGGTGGTCAGGCTACCTTATATACCGAAGGAGTGTTGAGATTCGACTGCCGCATCTGTGTTACGAGAGTTAGAGATTTGACTCAGTTGATACTTTCTGAGGGTCATGAGTCTAGATACTCTATCCATCTGGGCACAACAAAGATGTATCGTGCTTTGAGGCAACATTACTGGTGGAGTGGCATGATGAGAGATATTGCTGACTCTGTTTCCCGTTGCTTGCCATGGCAGTAGGTAATGGCTGAACATTTGAGGCCTGGTGGTGAGATTCAGAGATTACCCATTCCGGAGTGGAAGTGGGAGCGTATGACTAAGGACTTCATTGTGGGGTTGCCTCGGACTTCTAGAGGTGTTGATAGCATTTGGATCATCGTTGATCGATTTACCAAGTCAACACATTTCCTTCCTGTTCAGTCTTCATTTAGCGCTGAGAGGTTGGCTCGTATATACATTCGGGAGGTGGTTCGACTTCATGGGGTGCTAGTTTTTACTATATCAGATCGGGGTTCTCAGTTCACGTCTAGCTTTGGGAGGACCTTTCATGATTAGTTGGGCACTCGGGTTGACCTTAGCACAGCTTTCCACCCGCAGAGGGATGGCCAGTATGAGTGTACTATTTAGGTTCTTGAGGATATGTTGAGGGCTTGTGTTATGGATTTTGGAGGTCAGTGGTACCAGTTCTTATCTTTGACGGAGTTTGCGTACAACAACAACTACCGTTCTAGTATTCAGATGGCCCCATTTGAGGCGTTATATGGTAGGCGTTGTCGCTCTCCAGTTGGTCGATTTGAGTATACAGAGTCTAGGCCGCGTGGTACAGATTTGCTTCAGGAGGTCCTAGATCAGGTGAGGGTGATTCAGGATGACTCAGATTAGGCACCAGAGTTATGCGGATCGGAGGCGCCGACCTTTGAGATTCTTTATTGGTGATCGGGTATTCCTCCGTGTGTCACCCATGAAGGGCGTGATAAGGTTTGGGTGGCGGGGTAAGCTAAGCCCTAGGGACATTGGGCCTTCTGAGATACTCCGGACAGTTGGGGAGGTTGCTTATTAGTTGGCCCTACCTCCAACATTTGCAGCCATCGACCTAGTTTTCCATGTGTCGATGTTGCATCGATATGTTCCTGATGAGTCCTAAGTGCTCCAGTATGATGTAGTCGAATTGAATGATCATTTGACATTTGTAGAGGAACCAATTGCCATTTTAGCCAGAGATGTGAGGAGATTGCACTCGAGGGCCATTCCTGTTGTTAAGTTCGGTTGGAGGTATCGTCCAGTCGAGAAGGCTACCTAGGAGACCGAGCAAGAAATGCGAGAGCAGTTTCCCAGCTTTTTTGAGCCTTCAGGTACTTCTTGATCCTTTTTTTCGCGGACGAAATTCCTTTTTAGTAGTGGGTATTGTAATGACCCTCCAGGTCATTTCTGTGTCTTGCCTTCTATGTGTCGTTTAGAGCATTCTTGTACTGACCCCAAGTCATTTATGACTTGCTGAGACTGATAGTTTGGTCACATGGTCGTTCGTTTGGTCTTGGTGCGATTTTTTGTGTTATGGTGCTTATGAACCTTGAACAATCATTTTCGATCAAAAGTTCAAGAAGATGACATCAGAATCCAATTCTCACGATTCCATCAGCTCTGGAAATGTCAATTTAGGCTAGTAGCATGGTCGACATAACTTTCGAGGTTTTCAGTGTGAGTCGATGCGATTAGGCGTTTTAACTTTAAGTTTAAGCCTAAGTTTGACTTTGGTCAACATTCGAAGCAAAGGCGCTCGGATGAGAATTCCTTCAACGCGGTTAGCTCTGGAATGTCATGTTTGGTCTAGATTGACCCTTCTTTTGTGTTCCAAGATTTTCGATATCTTTTCGAGCCTTTTTGTGGTTTTTGACTTAAAATGACTTTTGGAAGTAGGACCCAGTTTTTATCGAGATGACCTTTTATAGAAATTTCGACTGCGCCGTTGAGTTCGGAATATCAAATTTGGTATGGTTGCATATCTCGTTTGTGCGCACGGGGTTTTGAAAGAATTCGGAACACCCCGTCGGAGTTTTTAGTTTTTGGAAAATTGCAGAAAATCTGTTATAATTGCAGAAAAACCAGCAACATTTCGCAAAACTTAAACCCTCATCTCTCTCTCATCTCTCAACCAATTTAGGTGATCCAAAGTGCGGGAGCTTTGTTATTTTGGTGGCTTCGCTGTAGAGTATTCAGAAGTTGTCGGGTGCCGTAGTTTGAGGTAAATTTCGCGATAACCTGACTGTTGTACCCTTTATCGAGCCTTTATTTTTGGCATTCTTGTTTTGGTCATATCTCTCTCATTTTAGCTCGGTTTTTGGTGATTCGAAGTCCCAAGTGTTGAGAATTGTCATAAATTCATCATAGAGTGTTCAAATTGTGCTGGGTACCTTTCGATTCTCGTTTATTCTGAGTTTGGACTGCTGATGTTTTCTCTTTCTTAGTTGATTAAAGTGTGATTTTCTTGCTTGTTGGCTTTTCCTGTGTTTTGAGCGACAAATTGTGTTCCATTTTGGAACACAAGTTTGGGGTGATGTTTAGGGTCTCTTGATGGAGTCAAATTCGGACAGTTCGGATCGGGTCCCACGATTGCCGTTTTGACTCCAAAATTGACCCATCTCCGTTTGTTGTTATTTTGGTGTCTAAATGACCGTACTAACATTGTGATCCTATATTTGATTGAGTGACAGCGTTCAAATGCCGATATTTTTTAGACGTAGTTGACCATGCTTGTACTATGGAGCATCTTCGTCGCAAGGCCCAAGGGGGTAGCGAGAAAAGGGCTAGGCATGAGGGTAGCTAAAGTGACTCCCGCTCCAGATCTAGAGATTATCATGATAGGGCCGGACGGCGGTTTTGACAGGGTCAGTCTAACAGACCTACACAAGCCTTTCTACATGCATCAAATGGTGGTCGGAGTGAGGCTAGTACGAGTCAGGGCCGCGAGGTGTTTCAGTCGGGTTTTTCAGGCCATGGTAGTCGTTCTTCTCGGAGTCGCCCTTGACAGGGTTTCTATGAGTGTAGTGAGATGGGTCATTGGGCCAGGGACTGCCCTCAGTATAGTCGGATGCTCCCGCTTCTTTTGCTGCTTAATGGACATTTTAGTTGAATACATGCTTTTTACTAGTTCAAAGCATCATTTTGAAGATAATGGAAAAGCATAAGTCATAAGCATAATCATTACATATATCATCACATCATAAGAGAACTATACCATTTGTACCATCAAAGCATACTTGTGCAATGCATGAATAAAATCACATAATCCTACCCATGCTAGGTAAAACTCCTTGAGTAAATATAGTTCATAATTCATGTTCTTATCATATTGGGAATAAGCCTTAACCGACTTACACCATGTGAGTTTACCATGGAATCCGGTGTTACCCACACCGAAAAGGGGTATCCTACTTGCCTAAAGTAGAACCATACTCTTAGCTTTTAGGTGGATAAACTAGCTAAATAACCTATAGGGGAACATAGTTTATGGGATAAGGAGATTGCTACAAAAAAACCGCTTTTTCTAATGGGGGAACTTCCATCTCAAGAAGATACTTTCTAGAAATCCACCATTTCTAGCGGGATAGCTTCGGTCTCATATTCAATATCCACTCGTTGCTAAGAATAATTCCCATGGAGTACGTATTAAGCATTTAATTAAGTTCATATTCATGGAAGAATGCCTTGACACTCAATCCAACATAATTCATAAGATAGATCATAGATTTAAGAGATAAGAATAGCCTTTCATCCTTAGAATCATCATATTTGTTAGAAAACGTGTCACATCATATCATATTAATACATAAGAGTGTACATGAGGATAATCATCCAATAACACAACAAGTATATCATAATCATATTCACTTTACTTTTAAAGTGTTCTCAAAGCATATAAATAAACCTCATAATCATGCATAATTCTCATACTTTGCCCTTCGAGGAGCATAGATCACATTTAATAAACACATCTAGAATTACTACATTAGACATGAATAATAACATAATTGAAATAATCAAATCCATTATCTTCATAATTCTATAATATTCTACTTGCATCAATCAATACCCACACTTTGAGATCCAATTTGGTAAAATAGGGGAATTCAAGGATTATTGGGGAATTCAGGGATTCTTGGGGAATTCAACATAAAACTATAGAAAATCATCAATTTATCCATAATAAACCATGATTCAATAATTAAAAACGAATTTTAAAGGAATCCAAGATATTGAAGTCAAACCCTAACTTTTGGGATTTATAGCTTTGAAATTGGGTGTTTTGGAGGTCCTCCATGGATCAAAACTATCCATGGATGAAGGACTACCATACCTTATCTTTGAATTCCAATTAAATTGAGTGGAAAATCGTGCTCCTTCAAGCCCTAGCTTCAATTTTCTTCTTCTTCTTCCTTGGAGTTCTGGAGAAATAGTTTTGGGGAAAAATTAGTTTTGATTTGGGATTTTGGAATTATTTGGAAGATGAATTAATTTAGAGGTCTTAAAACATTATATAGTTAGTCTAATTTAGTGTAAAACAACGTCACTTAGTAATAAAATAAAAATGGAAAACCCCAAAGAACCCCTTAACTAACTAACAAAAACGGTTCAACGTCACTAATGAGTCCACAAATTGGACCCATTTAGGGCTATATTTTAATATAAATTTTGTCCTCAATTGCTTATTTTATCTCAATATCTGATGAAAATCCTTAAATTACAGGTATTTAATGTTTGAAAGAAAGCATGGACACTACGTCGCAAAAAAGAACAAAAAGACTGAAAAGAACGAAGAAATGAACGCCTCATGATCGCTGAGTCCACTTGGCTAGTAGCCGAAGGGTCTTACTTCGCCTTTTATTCCAGTGTGCTTAGCCCTGAAAAAAAGGATCAAGTCGTTGGTAAAAGGGAGCAGTTGTCGCATCACCGAGTAGTTCCGTGAATCAATACGATGCCGCCCAATGACCCAGATCACGACGAGGCTGAAGGCTGGTCCAAGACAGTGATGAACTACACAAAGGGTGAATCGGTTGATCGGCTATTCCGACTAACTATGCCGAACGATCCGCTGCAGCACAAATTTGTAAAAACTATAAATACTAGTTAGACATTTAGTTTTAGGGTGGAATATTTATTATAATTTTCACTTAGAATCGACCAATTGTGATAATTTCCATATAGAACAGTACTCTTTGAAATTTTGTTCTATGTTTGAGAATCTTTTGAAGACTTGGAAGAGGAAGAGGATTTCATCTCCAAGGATTTGGACTTGGGTCTGTTGGATTCTTCATTCTTGGCCTGGAACAGGACTTAACTCTTCATACCCATTTGAATGCAAGTTCATTTAGGTATAAAATTCTATCTCTTGATGCATTGCCAAAAACCCCAATTCTTGGGGTGTGATTTAGCAAATATGGGTCAAGATAATTGTTGGGTCGCTTGATGATAGTTTCTTCGAAGTTTAAATGTTATTTCATTTAGTGGTTGTGGATTAATTCAATGAATTTTCAGCTGCAAATACAAGTTTATTTATGCGTTCTCTAGAGAGAGGTCGTAAATTAAAAGCACTAAATTGATGGCCGGTGTGAGTGGGTAGACATGAGGTTCAGCTCGAGAGAGTAAACCCTAGTCCCATGTCCACACGCTCAACTCAAGAGAGTGAGTGGGTTAAGGCGTAGGCTGGTCTTCATGCGGCAAGTGGGTATCCGAGAGAACGCATTTGCTCGAGAAAGAGCTTATCCCCCTTAAAGTTTAGCCTAGACACAATATTCTATGAATCTTCTATCGAACGCTTGTACCCAATAATCTAGCATAACTTGTGTTCCCGGCACATCCCAAGGATCCCCTCTCATTGCTTAAAATTCCTTATTTATTTTGTTGTTTTTACTTACTAGTGACAAAACACCCCATTGTAATTGACAGTTTTGTGTCCCCCTTTAATTTAAAATGTTTTTAATCATTAACGTCTTTAGCTATGACTAGTTAGAACTGAATTTTGTATTTCTATAAATTCTCAAAACCACTCTGTTGGGACTATCCTAACCCTTGGTTGGGTTACTAAACTATTGTATGATCGTAATCATTTGCATCAGAAGTTGTGTATTGATTACGCATACATCAATATGGCGCTGCTGCTAGGGAGTAGTGTTATTTGAGAATTTTTAGAGTAGTAAGATTTTTGTTCTTAGTTGTAGTCTACTTACCTAATTTTTAGTTCAGTTTTGTTTGTTGGGGCAATATTTATGAAAAGCATATGTGTTAATGGTAGCAACGGTACCCAGGTAGGCCACCAAGACGACATCGGAAATCTCAACAATGTCCAAGAGCCCAACATCAATGGCCAGTATATGATGGGAGGTGTAGGAGCCATCCGTTTACCCCTCAGCCGAGGGAAATGCAATTTTCCACATAACGAGCACCATGTTGAAACTCTTGCAACTGCAGGGAATTTTTAGCGGACTGGCTCTAAGGATCCTCACGAGCATCTTCGAAAATTTGTAGATGTGTGTGGACCATTCTCGTTCAAAAACATCTCTCAGGAGTTGGTCCGGTTGAGGCTATTCCCTTTCTCGTTGATCGGAGAGGCTTGCAAGTGGCTAGCCAAGCTACCGTGTGAATACATTACTTCCTGGGAGGAGTTGGTAACAACATTTCAAGTGTGATTTTTCTCTCCCTCGATTATGATGTCACTGCGGGATAGAGTCCAGAGCTTTAAACGTCTAGGAGGAGAGCCTTTGCACGAAACTTGGCTAAAGTTCAAACATTTGGTGCTGCAATGCCCAACCCACGGTTTGCCGGAAAATGTGCTACTTCAATACTTTTATTTGAGTTTGAATTCAGTAAACAAAATCGTTGCAAACTAACTCTCGCCTGGAGGCTTAATGCAGTAGCCATATGCAGTAGCAACCTAACTTTTAGATGGCCTGACAACCATCAACAGAGTGTGGCACACTCGTGACGATCAGGTCTTCCCTCTTGCCTTCAAGCTATCTAAGTAGCAGATTGAAAAATACAATGAGAGAGGCTAGAACATGGCCAAAATCATGACGCAACTGGATATTTTATCCAAAAATGTCATCGGGGCAGGTGCTCGAGGTGTCAAAACTGTGGGGGTTGAATGTGCTAATCCTGAGGAGATGAAGTTTGAAACCTTGTATAACGAGGTAACCAAGGCGGTGGCTACCGTTCAAATTACCCAACGCAGGGTGGTCACCATGGGTGGGCTAGAGTCGAAGGCTGGAAGGATAGAGATCGTGAATGGAGGGACCAAAATCCAAATTGGAAAGATGGGGAGAAGGATAGTTATGTGCCTCCGCATAAGCGCCAGAAGCCCAAGGATTCCGAAGGTGGTAGTTCTGAGGATATGCTCTATCGTATCCTCAACAAAGTTGAAGGGTAAGATAAAATTCTGAAAGACATGAAAGAGATGTTTCTACCCTTAGCCAGACCGTAACCTCCCATTATGTTTCATTCAAGCAGTTCGAGACCCAGATAGGTCATATCTCGTCTCAAGCAGTTGAAGATGGACTTACATCGTGCATCAACTTTAACAAAGGCATTGTTTAGGAGGCAACGCAAAAACCATTTGTTACTTTCTTATGCTTTGATAAAATAATGATGTATTGATTGTGCAGATGGAAGTGTGGAGAGTGAACGAAAAGTGCAACTTGGTGAGCAATAGATCCGATTGGTGAGTCATCGAAAAGGTTGGCTAATCTGAGCTTATCCGCCATTTGACTCATGACATTGTCAACATTTGAGTCTGTAAACCTCGGCGAGCTTTGGAAATTATTGGCGAATCGCCGACCATATTGGCGTTCACAATGGAAATCGCGGTTTGAACCCCTGTAAACAAGAGATTCTGTAAATTTCAACGAAGAAACAAAACAGTCGGTGTTCCGCCGAGTGAGTAGGCGAAAATGTCTAATATCGGTGATTGGACGAAAACTGGACGGTCTCTCAGCCAAAGGTTTAAAAAATTTCAACTTCTTTTCCTTCTCTCACTTTCTCACCTTCCCAAACTTACACCTGCACTGTATCTATATATTACTTGCATTTTTGGCGTATTTTGGTTGATTGATTTGTGCTTGGAATCAGAGTTCATTGCTTCCCTACATCCCAATAGCACAAAAGGTTAGTGTCCCGAACACCATAGTTATCTTGTCAGAATTATAGTCATTTGCAAATATTGTAATCTTGTAAAAATCTACTGAAACTCCTTGATTGGGTTTAATTGTTTATGTGTCAATTTTTCTTCGAGAACCCTACCTTTATTGTCTATGTTGTGAAATTTTGATCTCCAATTCATCGAGTGTAGTTAATGTGTGATGGGTGGTATTCATATGTTATGGGTCCTTGTCGAATTTGTGGTTTTTGTGCTTAAATTGCATTTCCGAAGGGTTGCGGTGCTGCTTTTGAGAAGTTGGGTAAAAAATAGGCACGTTGGGTCTTTCGGCAAGCTGTGACGAGCTCGCCGAACTATTTTGTGGTCCTCCTAATTACCCTATATCGTTCTTAATATCATGTCTAATTTGTCGTGGCGTCTGTAACTTTTGGCGAGAAGTATGAGGTCGCCAGGAGGACTTGGCGACTTGCCAAAAATCTTTTTATTTTCCCTTTGTCTACACCCCTAACTCTTTTGCACTGTGACCTTCAGCGGATTGTGTATGGATCGCAGAATGTATTCGGCGGCATGCTGAATGGACTATGTAGTCTTTCTGTAGCTAAATGTCTGTGTTTTGGTTGTCAAATATGTTCTAACATATCCTCAAGACTTTGCAGACATGCCAGACCCAAAGTTGAAGGAAGAAACATGTTACCTAGATACATAAGAGCACAAAAGTTCAGAAGAACTGCAGGAAGCAAGAACAAGACAGCCAGTTCGAGGAGGAAGATGTTCATCGACCCAAATGTCTCTTCGTGGGCTCGAGGATTCAACAATGCAATACACGCCTTTGTGGAAGCTCACGAGTTGGACCATATGATCGAGGCTAATATCGCTGCAGAAGCTGAGGTAGAACGAAAAGAAGAACAGAACTAGAAGCAAAATGACAACAATCCGAGTAGTGATGCCTAGATAGATGGAGCGACTTCTTAGACGGGATCCTTTCTTCACCTCCCTCTCTGTCTTTCTTTCATTGTCATTTTGGATACTTTTATTTGCATTTGAGGACAAATGTTTTTATTTGTGGTGGGGTAACGCACACACCTTTTGTGTTGATAGTCTTTTTTTGTTTATATTAGGGTTATTCTGTTTAAAATTGCATTTATAATGCATTTTTGTGGATGTTTGAGATTATGGATCCCTTTTATTTTATATTGCAAAATAATTTTGACCCATACAAAAATTTTTGTGGCTGTTCTTTTGTAAAATTTAAATCTCGTTTCCGATTAATACCGATGACTTGAATAGTGCTTACAATTGAACGAACATCAATGTACGGCTACGATGAGGCCAAATGAAGTTGCATAGAGAATATGTGAACTCTTTGCAGCTAGTTATGATTAGTCATTTATCAAATCGATTCTTTTGTAATGATCATTGCACACTAGCGAAATGGTGGAGTCTTGTTTGACTGTAGTGTCAATGCCTAGTGTGATGAGCTTGCTTTGAACCATGCATGATAGATCCTAGAATTTACCCCGTTGGTACAGTCAACTATGTGACGCTATCTCTTGATATGATCTTAGGAAACTTCTAAGAGTCAACCAATTTAACATATACCTCTTTTGTGACCTACCTTGTGAGCGTGTGATTCTCTTCTGATCACCCTTTGAACCTTACCTTTCTTCGAAAGAAACTTGAGGAAATCATAACCTTTCTTGATCCACTACCTATAATCCTCTTGAATTGTGGTTAATTTGATAGCCCACTTAGGCCAAAAGCCTAAGTTGGGGGTATGGTGAAATGATAAGGAAAAGTCAAGAAGTGCAAGGAAAGTCTCCTTCGACCCATGGTGTTGAGAAAAATGTAACCCTTCCATTAAAAAAAGAGAGAGAGAAAAACAGAAAGAAAACAGAAAAGAATGAAAACGAAAGTTGCAGAATAAAGTGCAAAAGAAGGTAGGTTTCGAACACACTATGGGCAGGTGAATAATAGGATGACTTATGAGCACTAAAGAAAATAATGAAGGAAAAGGAAAGGAAGTGTTGTGAGCACCACATTTCATGAGGACGAAAGTCACTAAGCCTAAATGACCAAACCTTTGCATTCAGCCCCATTACAAGCCTTGGAGAGATCTTTCTGATCTTGAGTGCTGAAACAAGTGTTGATTGGAAAATACGGGCAAACCTATGGGTGAAAATTATGCATTATGTTCTTCTTTGTGAGTGTAAGCGTTGTATATGATTCAAAAACTTTTAAATATGAAACCATTGTGTGAATATGGAATCATTCTTTGTCTGAGGGCATTTGAAGAGTATAGTTGAGCTTGTACTTGCATTTGAAGCATGTATTCTGTGCATGAGATTCGTTGATATTGGTGAGTCACAACGTGAATCTTTGAGTGTACATTTGATATTTGCATAAGTAAATTAAGTCTTGTTCTGTTCATTCATGATTGAGTCTTGTGAGCACTGTTCGAGACACCCTTTTTGAACAGCTGAACTTGAGTTTGCTTGAGGACAAGCAAAAGCTTATGTTTGGGGGTTGATGAGTCTACAAATTGGACTCATTTAGGACTATATTTTAATAGAAATTGTGTCCTCAATTACTTTTTTTATCTCAATATCTTATGAAAACCCTTAAGCTTTAAGTATTTGATGTTTGAAAGATAACATGGACCCTATGTCGCAAAAAGAAACGAAAAGGCTGAAAAGAATATTGAAATGAAGGCCTCTGGATCGCCGAGTGCCCTTGGCGAGTCGCCGAAGGGTCTTACTTTGCCTTTTATTCTAGTGTGCTGAGCCCTGAAGAAGGAGATCAAGTCGGAAGAAAAAGAGAGCAGTCGGTGCATCACCTAGAAGTTTCGTGAATCAGTTCCATGCCGCCTAATGACGAAGAGCATGAGAGGCTGAAGGTTGGTGCAAGACGGCGATGAACTAAACCAAAGGGCCAATGGCTGAGTTGATCGGCGATTTTAACTGACGACGCCGAACGATCCGCTACAACACAAATATTTGAAAACTATAAATACTGTTAGAGTTTTCGTTTTAGGGTGGAACAATTATTATAATTTTCACTTAGAATAAAAAATTTGTGATAATTTTCATATAGAACAATACATTTTGGTATTTTTGTTCTATGTTTGAGAGGATTTTAAAGACCTGAAAAGGGAGAGCATTTCATCTCCAATGCTTTGGACTTGGGTGTCTCGGATTTTTCATTCTTGGCCTGTAACAAGACTTAAATATTGATACCCATTGGAATACAAGTTCATTTAGGTATAAATTTCTATCTCTTCATGTGTGGCAAAAAACCCCAATTCTTGGGGTGTAATTTCGCAAATATGGGTTAAGATAACTGTTCGGTCTTCCTTGCTGATAGTTTATTTGTAGTTTAAATATGATTTTGTTTAGTAGTTGTGGATGAATTTAATGAATTTGTAGTTGTAAATACAATTTTATTTATGTGTTTTCGGCTTGTGAGAGAGAGGTCGTAAAACTAAAACCACTAAATTGATGGCCGGTGTGAGTGGGTCGACATGAGGTTCAGCCCTAGAAAGTGAACCCTATTCCCATGTCCACAAACTCAGCTAAAGAGAGTGAGTGGTTTAAGGTATAGGTTGGTCTTCATGCGACAAGTGGGTGTCAAAGAGAATTCATTTGAAACGGGGTAAGTTGTGAGAGAGTGAGCTTATCCCCCTTAAAGCTTAGCCTAGTCACAATTATTCTATGAATCTTCTATCCAAAGATGTACCCAATACTCTAGCAGAACTCGTATTCCCCTTCATATCCCAAGTATCCCCTCTTATTGCTTAAAAATCTTTGTTTATTTTGTTGTTTTAATTTACTAGTGACAAAACATCCCATTGCAATTGACACTTTTGTGTCCCCCTTTAATTTACAATGTTTTTACTCGTTAACATCTTTAGCTACGACTAGTCAGAACTGAATTTTATTTTTCTATAAATTATCAAAACCACTCTCTTGGGACAATCCCAACCCTTGGTTGGGTTACTAAACTATTTTACTATCGTAAACACTTGCATCAAAAGTTATGTCTTGATTACGCAAACATGAAAATAGCGCAGCTGCCAGGGAGTGGTGTTACTTGAGAATTTTTAGATTAGTGGGATTTTTGTTCTTAGTTGTAGTTTTCTTACCTAATTTTTAGTTTTGTTTTGTTTGTTGTGTGAATATTTCAGAAAGCATGAGTGTTAATGGTAGTAATGGTTGCCAGGTAGGCTACCAAAAAGACATCGGAAATCTTAACGATGTCAAGAACCCAACATAAATGGCCCCCATCTCACGGGAGGTGTAAGAGCCATTCGTTTACCCCCAGCCGAGGGAAATGCAGTGGTCCACATAACTAGCACCATGTTGCAACTGAAGGGACTTTTCAGCGGACTGGCTCATGAGGATCCTCACGAGCATCATCGAAATTTTGTAGATGTGTGTAAACCATTCTCGTACAAAAACATCTCTAAGAAGTCGGTCCGATTAAGGCTATTCCCGTTCTCGTTGATGGGAGAGGTTTGCATGTGGCTAGCCAAGCTACCGCGTGAATCTATCACTTCCTGGGAGGAGTTGGTAACTGCATTTCAAGTGTGATTTTTCCCTCCCTCGAAGATGATGTCATTGTAGGATAGCATCCAGACCTTTAAACAGATAGAAGGAGAGCCTTTGCACGAATTTTGGCTAAGGTTCAAACAGTTGGTGCTGCAATGCCTAACCCACGGTTTGCTGGACAACGTGCTACTTCAATACTTTTACCGGAGTTTGAATTCGGTAAACAAAGGCGACGCTGACCAAGTCTCAACTGGAGGTTTAATGCAGCAGCCATATGCAGTAGCAGACCAACTTAAGATGGCATGACAACCATCAACAGAGCATCGTACATTCGTGAGGATCATGTCTTCCCTCTCACCTTCAAGCTATCCAAGGAGAAGATTGAAAGATACAATGAGAGTGACCAAAATATGGCAAAAATCATGACGCAACTTGATATTTTATCCAAAAATGTCATGGGGGCGGGTGCCCGTGGTGTCAACGCTATGGGGTTGGATGTGCTAATCCTTAGGAAATGAAGTTTGACACCTTGTATATCGAGGAGGTAAATTTTCTAGATAATCAACGTGGTGGCTACCTCTCAAATTACCCAAGGCAGGGTGGTAACCAAGGGTGGGCTAGAGACGAAGGCTGGAAGGATAGAGAACGTGAATGGAGGGACCGAAATCCAAACTAAAAAGATGGGGAGAAGGATAGATATGTGCCTCCGCATGAGCAAGAGAAGCCCAAGGATTCGAAAGGTGGTAGGTCTACTGATATGCTCTTACATAGCCTCAACAAAGTTGAAGGGTTAGATAAAATGCTGAAAGGCATGAAAGAGGATGCTTTTACCCTTAGCCAAACCGTCTCCTCCCATTATGTTTTAATCAAGCAGTTGGAGACCCAGATGGGTCATATCTCATCTCACCTAAATCCGAGACAACAAGGGGGTTTTCCTAGTGATACTATGGCAAATCCCAAGAGCGAGGTTTGAAGGTGGACTTGCATCGTGACACCACATTAACTAAGGTGTTGTTTGGGAGGCAACCCAAAAACTATTTATTGCTTTCTTATGCTTTGATAAAATAATGGTGTTTTGATTGTGCAGATGGAAGTGTGGAAGGTGAACGAAAAGTTCAAATTACCGAGCAATAGATGCAGTTAGCGAGTCATCGAAAGAGTTGGCGAATCCGACTTTATCCGCCATCTGACTCAAGGCATAGTCAGCATTGGAGTCTGTAAAACTTAGCAAGCTTTGGAAATTATTATCGAATCACCGACCATATTGGCGATCACGATGGAAATCGCCATTTGAACCCCCGTAAACTAGAGGTTCTATAAATTTTGGCAAAGAAACCACACAATAGGCGTTCTGCCGAATGTGTAGGCAAGCTTGACTAATATCGCCGAATGGATGAAAATTGGATGGTCTCTCAGCCAAAGGTTTATAAATTTTTAACTTCATTTCCTTCCCTGACTTTTTCACCTTCCCAAACTCAGACCTACAACGTAGTTTTATATTACTTACATTTACAGAGTATTTTGTTTGATTGATTTGTGCTTGGAGTTGGAGTTTTCCTGTTTCCCTATAGCACAAATGGTTAGTGTCCCTAACCCCATAAATATCTTGTCAAAATTGTACTCATTTGGAAATATTGTAATCTTGTCGAAATCTGTTGAACCTCCTTGATTGGGTTTAATTGTTGATTTGTCAATTTTTCTTCGAGAACCCTTTCTTTATTGCCTAAACGGTGAAATCGTGTTCTCCAATTCATCGAGTGGAGTTAATGTGTAATGGGTGGTATTCATATGTTGTGGGTCCTCGTCGTATTTTTACTTTTTGAGCTTAAATTACATTTTCGGGAGTTCGCGGGGTCAATTTTGAGATGTTGGGTCAAAAATAGACACGTTGGATCATTCGGCGAGCTGTGATGAGCTCGCCGAACTATTCGGCGATTAGCCTAATTTCCCTATCTCGCTGTTATTATCATGTTTTATTTGTTGTGGCGTTTGTAAATTTTGGCGAGAAGTATGAGGTCACCATTAGCACTCTGCGACTCACCAAAAATCTTGTTATTTACCCTTTGTCTACACCCCTAACTCTTTCTGCACTGTGACCTTCAGCGGATTGTCTATGCCTCGCCGAATCGACTATCTAGTCTTTCTGCAGCTGAATATCTGTGTTTTGGTTGTCAAATATGTTCTAACATATTCTTAAGACTTTGTAGACATGGCCTGACCAAAAGTTGAAGGAAGAAACATGCCACCCAGACACATAAGAGCACAAAAATTCTAAAGAACTTTAGGGAGCGAGAACAAGACAGCCAGGTCGAGGAGAAGGATGTCCATCAACCCTAATGTCCCTTCGTGGGCTCGAGGATTTAGCAATGCAATATACGCCTTTGTGGAAGCTCATGAGTTGGAAAATATAATCGAAAGGTAATACTCCTGCAGAAGCTGAAGCAGAGCGAAGAGAAGAAGAGAACCAGAAGCAGAATGACAACACTTCGGGTACTGATGCCCAGACAGTTGGAGCTACTGCTTAGACGGGATTTCTTCACCTCCCTCTCTTTGTTTCTTTAATTGTCATTTTGGATACTTTTATTTGCATTGGAGGACAAATATTTTTATTTGTGGTGGGTGAGGCCCACACCTTTTGTGTTGATAGTCGTGTTTTGTTTATATTTGGGTTGTTTTGTTTAAAATTATTTTTATACTGCATTTTTTATGGATGTTTGAGCTTATGGCTCCCTTTTATTTTATATTGCAAAATGATTTTGATATGATTTATCAAATCGATTCTCTTGTGATGATCATTGCACACTAGCGAAAGTGTGCAGTCTTGTTCGATGGTAGTGTCAATGCCTAGTGTGATGAACTTACTTTGAACCATGAGTGATAGATCCTAGAATATGCCCCGTTGGTCTAGTCAACTAAGTGATGCTATCTCTTGATATGATCCTAGGCTACTTCTAATAGTGTGATCCAATTTGACATATACCTCTTTTGTGACCTACCTTGTGAGCGTGTGATTCTCTTCGGAACACCTCTTGAGCCTTACCTTTCTTTGACAGAAACTTGATTAAATCATAACCCTTCTTTATCCACTACCTATAATCCTCTTGAATTGTGGTTAATTGAATATCCCACTTAGGTCAAAAGCCTAAGTTGGGGGTTTGGTGAAAATATAAGGGAAAGTCAAGAAGTGCAAGGAAAGTCTCGTTCGACCCATGGTGTTGAGAAAAAATGGAACCCTTCCATAAAAAATTAAAAAATTAAAAAATAGAGAGAGAAAGAAAGAAAGAAAAGAGAAAAGAATGAAAAAATAAGTTGCCGAATAAAGTGCAAAAGATTGGAGGTTTCCAACACACTATGGGAAGGTGAATAATTGGATGAGTTATGAGCACAAAAGAAAATGATGAAGGAAAAGGAAAGGAAGTGTTGTGAGCCTCACATTTCATGAGGACAAAAGTCACTAAGCCTAAATGACTAAACATTTGAACTCAACCCTATTACAAGCCTAGGAAAGATCTTTTTGATCTTGAGTGAGGTGAAACTAGTGTTGATTGGAAAATACGGCAAACCAGTGGGTGAAAATTACGCATTATATTCTTCTTTGTGTGTGTGAGCGTTGCATCTAATTCCAAAACTTTTAAATGTGAAACCATTGTGTGAATATGGAATTATTCTTTGTGTGGGGGCATTTTAACACTATAGTTGAGCTTGATCTTTCATTTGAAGCAAGTATTGTGAGTATGAGATTCGTTGATATTAGTGAGTCACAACTTGAATCTTTCGGTGCACATTTGATCTTTGCATAAGAAGATTGAGTCTTGTTGTGTGCATTCTTTATTGAGTCTTGTGTAGCACTGTTCGAGACATCCGTTTTGAATGGCTGAACTTGAGTGTGTTTAAGGACAAGCAAAAGTTTAAGTTGGGGGTATTGATGAGTCCAAAAATTGGACTCATTTAGGACTATATTTTAATAGAAATTGTGTCCTCAATTTCTTATTTTATCTCAATATCTGATGAAAACCCTTAAGTTTCAGGTATTTGATGTTTCAAAGAAAGCACCGAAACTACATAGCAAAAAGGAATGAAAAGGCTAAAAAGAACGAAGAAATGAAGGCCTCAGGATCACCGAATCCACGTGGCGAATCGCCGAAGGGTCTTACTTTGCCTTTTATTCCAGTGTACTGAGCCCTGAGAAAAAGGATCAAGTCGGCGGAATAAGGGAGCAGTCGGTGCATCACCGAGAAGTTCCATGAAGCAGTACCATGCCGCCCAATGACCCAGAGCATGGTGAGGCTGAAGGCTGGTGCAAGATGGCGATGAACTACAACAAAGGGTGAATCGCCAAGTCGATCGTCTATTCCAACTAACGATGCTGAACGATCCGCTATAGCACAAATTTGTGAAAACTATAAATACTAGTTAGAGGTTTAGTTTTAGGGTGGAACATTTATTATAATTTTCACTTAAAATCAAAAAATTATGATAATTTTCAGATAGAACAATATTTTTTGGTACTTTTGTTCTATGTTTGAGAGGGTTTTGAAGATTTGAAAAGGAAGAGGATTCCATCTCCAATGATTTGGACTTGGGTCTCTTGGATTCTTTATTCTCTGCTTGTAACAAGACTTCAATCTTCATATTCATTGGAATACAAGCTCATTTAGGTATAAATTTCTAGTTCTTGATGTGTGGCTGAAAACTCCAATTCTTGGGGTGTTATTTAGCAAATATGGGTTAAGATAATTATTGGGTCTTGCTTGCTGATAGTTTATTCGTAGTTTAAATGTGATTTCGTTTAGTGGTTGTGGATGAATTTAATGAATTTGTAGTTGTAAATACAGGTTTATTTACGTGTTTTCGGCTTACTCGAGAGAGACGTCATAAAACTAAAACCACTAAATTGATAGTCGGTGGGAGTGGGTCGACATGAGGTTCAGCTCGATAGAGTGAACCCTAGTCACATCTCCACACACTCAGCCCAAATGAGTGAGTCGGTTAAGGCGTAGGTTGGTCTTCATGCGGGAAGTTGGTGTTAGAGAGGAACGCATTTGAAACAGGGTAAGTTACTTGAGAGAGAGCTTATCCCCCTTAAAGTTTAGCCTAGTCACAATTATTCTATGAATCTTCTATGGAAAGCATGCACTCAATTATCTAGCTTAACCCGTATTCTCGTCACATCCCATGGATCCACGGAACGAATGTTTTGTTTTCAAATCAGCTTCGAAGAATGGCCGGGAATCGTCTTCCTAAAAAGAAGAGTCCTCGTTTGAAAAAATCAAGTTTTTAATTCCTTAGATAATCAAATCAAGTTTCAAGCCGGTCAGGTCAATCGTTTCAAAGGAAGAAAATAAAGGCCGAAATCAAGATGAATGCCGACCCGGTAAATCACCTAACTTTGTATAGCTGAAAGTTGCCAAATCCCCTCTCATTGCTTAAATATCCTTGTTTATTTTGTTCTTTAAACTTACTAGTGACAAAACCTCCCATTGTAATTAACACTTTTGTGTCCCCCTTTAATTTAAAATTTTTTTACTCGTTAATCTATTTAGCTACGACTAGATAGAACCGAATTTTATTTTTCTATAAATTCTCAAAACCACTATTTCGGGACCATCCCAATACTTGGTTGGGTTACTAAACTATTGTACGATCATAGACACTTGTATCAGAAGTTGTGTCTTGATTACGCAAGCAATAGTCACCACCCACGAGCCACTCAGAGACGGACCGTGGTTGGGCCCACGGCCTATGTTGTTGAAAGGTTGGTCGAGGTCTGAGATCTGATTATGTAGGCTCCACCTACAGCCTCTCACCCACGAGGTGTGGGGGCCTATGGTCTGTGAGTAGCCTCTGGTTGGTCAATACCCAAGCACATTTTTGGTGCATTCATCAAGGACCCATGGCTGGTCCTTGGGGTTTGAACCTTGACACTCTAACACGAAACATTTATTTTAAGGTACGGGGAGGTACATTTCAAGGTATACCAGTTTCTGGAGTGTTACATGATCCTTAACTAGTATAAAACCAAACAAAGAGTTGGGGTTGAACCAAGAGGGAGCAATACGTGTTCAAACTCATTTAGGAAGTACAAACGTGATCTAATCAGTTGTAGGATTAGAAATTATCGAAGAATACATGTAAACAAGTCTGAGGAGATTACACCAATATCAGATGGGGGGTTTGGTTTTTAATTATCACCTACAACACAATCAAACATTAAGGTAATAACAATATAGAGAGGAGTTCTCGGGATGTGATCGATTATTCACTATATGGGTAATTGAAACTACTAATATATAGCTAAATATCAGTGGGTGGGGTAGGCTATAGGTGAGATAGTTTTCTCTCGAACAATTATCATGATTCAAGTGATTTCTTTAGAACATCAACAAGTTTAACAAATAAGAACAACCCACACCTTAATTCATCTATTCTGCCGAACTAGAAAGGTAAAATTGAAATTAGGATTTTCTCTTTCGAGCTAAACCCATATTACCTCAATAACTACAATTATCAATTAAAATCTTTGATTCCAAAACCACTTTTTCGAGCAAGCCCAGAATTGTAAGTTTGAATTGTTTTTGCCACTACAATTCATAGATTAAAACACATCTATCAACTAAAACCCACTTCAATTAAGAATTTAAATCAGTAATTAACAATACCCATACACTAATTCAACCCAGAACCACATGATCACACTTCAACAGGTGGGGTTTTAGCTAAATATCATTAAAAAAGATAAAAATAATTACCAAATCGATTAGCCATCGGTTGGATAATAGTCTCGAAGCCTTTACAATGTTTTCTAAAGGTTAAAATTCAAAGACCCACTTGGAAATCTTCTAGTGTGAGCCTCAAAAAGCTTCAAAGTGTAGAATTGAATTCTAAAACAAAAAAAAAGTATACTCAATGATCGCATGATAATAAATTTACAGTTCAAAATTGTATTCATAGGTGCCCAAAATTTGGCATAAAAAGCCATTGAGCAATATAAGTTGCACCTCGCCAATTTATTGGGCTATCCAACCTTTTACCACCCGCCTCCCCCCCCCTCCCATTTTTCATTAATCGTCAGCCTCCTATGTTGTGTAACTTTCAGCAATCTAACTTGATATCGCGGAATCGATCGGCGAGTCACTGATTGGCCAACTTGGTTTCGTCCTCAGGGCTGGCAACCTTGAACTTTAGGCGAACTAGAAGAGCCACTCGGTGATTCACTGAATGGTCTTGGTGATCACCATGATCACTTTTCTTCAGTTCTTCAGCTCATTCTGCTCCTTTTTGTCTGGTAGTGTCCTTCCCTTACTCCTTAGCTCACATACCTGAAAATCAATGCTTTAACATCAATTTTTGTCATAAATTAGGCATTTGGGACATTTATACTATAAAAAAAGACCTTAATGAGTTTGAATCTCGTACTTATCAACACACCCAACTTAAACTTTTGCTTGTCCTAAAATAAACTCAAGATCAACAGTTCGATAAACATATCTAAAAATAATGCTGCATAAAACTCAAGGTGAATGCTCACAAAAAAGGGTTCAAACTACACAAAAGAAACTCAATTGTGCACTCAAAAATTCAAATTGTGGCTCACCATTATCTAGGATACTCAAGTTCAGAATGCTTGCATCAAATGCAAGTTCAAGCTCAACAAAGATACTGAAACGCCCTCAAAACTAAGATGATTCCACAATCACACAAAATTCTTCAGCAATTTAAAGTTTCGAAATCAGATACAACTCTCACTCAAAAATACAAACACATGCATGACTCGACCCATTGGTTTGCGCTTATTTTCCAATCAGCATTCATTTTAGGTCACTAATGACCAGTAAGGTCTTTTTAAGGCTTGTAACGGGGCTGAGTGCAAAGGTATATAAATTTATGCTTAGTGGCTTCTACCTTCTTGAAGTATGGCCTGAAAATCACTCTTTCTCCTTCTTTTTCATATTTAAACATGTTCAAACTCAACCCCATTATTAAACTACACTTGAATGACAAGATACCCCAATTTTACTATGTTCACACACTTTGTTTCAAAATTATTGCTCTTTTTTAGTCTTTTTCTTTTCTTTCTTCTTTCTTCATTTAAAAAAAAATATATATGGAGGGGTTCCATCTTTTTCGAAACACTCCATAAAAAGGTGGGTTTTCACACTTCTTCACTTTCGTTCTTTTTCACCATACCCCCAACTGAGGCTTTTGGCCTAAGTTGGCTATTCAAACATACCAATACTTCATGAAGGTTTTTGGTGATGGGATGAGGTCAAAGTTGCTCATGTTTTTTCCACAAAACGGGTAGGCTCAAAAGGTGCCAAGCTAGGTTGACACATCTCACAAGTTTAGCCAGCAAGAGGTATATTGTCAAATTGGATCACTCTTGACAAGGTATACCAATACTTCCATTTGTTTTTTAAATGTCTTCGATTGTTGGATTTATAAAAGAATTTTTTTAAATTTTGCAGTATTTCTGAGTATCATATGCAATGAAAATGCTATGAGGCTTGTATGAGACCCCTTCTGGGTCAAGTACGACATGTCGCTTCTAGGGAGTAGCCCCGGGTCGTGACAAGCATGGTATTAGAGCACAAGGTTTTGGGAATGGTCATTAGGAATGATGTCTCACAAGCCACGTCTAGTAGAGTCTTATTCATCCGTGTGAGTCGTGACATATCTATGAGTGAGAGACTATAGGACGTTAGGAAGTTACACTTCTTTCATTATTCCCCAACTCCTGCCATAGAGTTTGACTCCACAACTTCTCTCTCTTATTTCTTATCCGGTTGTCTTGAAGATGTGACTACTCAAAGGGTTAATGCTTCAAGGATCGAGGGATAAGAAAGGTGAGTATTGATGTGAATTGTGGCTAAGTGACTTATTAGATTTGAGGTGATAGGTTGTGATATTGTCTTAGGTATGAATAGGTTGCTTTATGGTTATGCTTTGATAATGGTAGAACCCGTCTTAGGTATGATGAGTTTTGAGGTTTGCCGAAAGATTTGATGTATGAGGTGTTTTAGAAATGTCTTGATGGGTTGAGGGAGTAAACTTCTCTATGAAGGGTATAAGTGTAATTCACCAAGGTTTGGAATCATCTTGTGTGATGAGTGTGAAGGTTTAGTGATGTTTTGCTACGACCTTAGAATTGAAAGAAATGATGTTGTAAAGAGTTTGTATAGGCTTACCCCTAAGCGGAAGATAATGTGCTTAGATGGCGAAGTTGTTGAGTGTCCTTGTTGTTCATGAGTTAGTATTTCTTGATAATCTCACCTTAAGAGGTGTAGTGGGTTTGATGATTTTAGACCCGGTGTGGTAGACTCATATGAGACCTTGGGTAGTGTTGGTAAGGTTGTTGTGAGCACGAGTTTCTTAATGAGGACCTTCCTAGTTTAAAAGCTTCGGTATGTTGATGGTTATTTATAAGTGGTGAATGTCTTGTTAATGTCCCGATGTTGTGTTCTAGTTTGCCTTAGTTGGGTTTTCTCCTAAGTGGGGTATAGTATGTTGAATTGTAAGAGTGTTGAGAGTTCCAATATCCTTATCTCCTTCCTTCGATTCCTATTCAAGCTTGAGACCAAGATTTCCTTTGAGCTAGCTTGTTTCATGTTTATGAGGCATGTGTGAAGACGTGTTTCCATGTCCTACTTATGTAATGCATGCTCTTGATGAGTTTATGTCTAAATAAGAAAAAAATGAGTTGTGATGAATTATGTTCCTCATGTTAATGTACATTTAGTATGAGTTGTCTATATGCTTCAAGATGTTAAATGATGAACATACCTAAATATGCCTTTATGAAGAAATTGCATAATGTGCTTAATGATGTTGTGATGAACATGATAGGAGTTGGAGAAGGTAATTCCTCCAATGTAAAGAGAAATGTTGAAGTTATCATGCATATTGAGTTTGTAAATGTAGTTTTTACCTTCTTGAGTTGCATGGAGTTGAAGTTTCCTCCTAGTTTTGTGCATTGTTTATGATGTTGCATGCATGATGGTTTGCTAGTCTTGAGTCGTTAACCCCTTAATGTGTCATTTGAGGACGATTGTTCTTTAGTGGGGGATATTGTAATGACCCGTAAAACAAGTAGGTGAAACTAGAGCCTAACAAGTTTATCTTGGAGTTGATGTGAGGTTTGAGGGTGTATAATTTTGTCACAATCTATGGTTGAGGAGTTTAGGGGTTAAAAATAAATGTACGAACCCCCAAGGACCACCCTAGGGGTCCTTGAGGAGGAACCTTAGCCTAACCCCAAGGTTGCCCCAAAAGAGAAAAGTTGCCAAAATAAGGGTTACCTACGGAAGGTGTCCACGCCCCGTAGATCCATCCACACCCCGTGGATGTCCTCCATAGATCAAGGACCCCAAAATCAAGCCTCAGCCACAAACCACGGCTGACCAGGATGGGGCGTGACCCATTCCACGATTCCTGGTTTGGTGTCGTGAGTCCCCCCCTGGTTTGTTGTGTTGGTTCGATCATGTGAGGGTTTGTTTGGTAAATTGCTAACTAATTTAGTTAGGTTAGGGGGCGGTTATTTTGGGTTAAATATGGTAATTTTTGAGTATTAAAAGTATTAAACTCTATTTTCAGTTCATTATTTCAAAGCACCCTAAAGTTAGAAACTAGTCTTCTACAAAAGCTCTCTCTCTAGAAACCTCCATTAGAGGTGGGGACTTCAAGCTTCCAAGGTCAAGACTTCAAGTTTTTCAAAGGTATTTTCGTTGGATTCATCCATTCAGGGTATGGTATTCTTCATCCTTGACTTAGTTTCTTTCAAGGAGCCAATTTCAAAGGTAATGTCAAGTCTACAATGTTTACCCAAAAACACTTGGTTTCATTCTATGCATGCGTTTGAATCAAAACGATTTCTAAAAGGTTTATTGCATTGAATTATCAATGAATTGTGGATTTAAATATGAATTAAGATGATTTCTTCCTAGAACCCATATTTTCCCCCAAATTCTTAAGTTGTGATTTGAGATTGGGAATTCATTGATCACAGTAATATGATGAATTGCTTATGTTTATATTGAATTGAATGTTGAATCATATCAATTACCTTATCTATTGTAGTATCTCGGATTTATGGATTGATGTTGCTTCATGGCCTTGAAAGGCAAGTTCATGAATAATCTAAGTATGATTATGATGTGAAGTATATGTGTCTGACCTAAGTGAAAGTGTTGTGATCATGTTTCTAATGTAATTGTGTGGTGATTGAAAGTATATTCTCAATGAACCTTTATGAATAATGATGATATATGTGAAAGGCTATTCTCACATACTAACACACTCATGAATGACTAATGAATGACATTACATGATAATGTTAATGATAAAGTACTTATTAAAAGGCTATTCTCAATTGTACTCTAATAAATGATAATGACTTGTTGTGAAAGGACTTTCTCACAATAAGGGGATTCGTAGGGGAAAGGCTATTCTAATCTTTTAATCTATGAGCTATCCAATGAATGAATGTTGGGTTTGGGATGGATGACCTCACGTGAGTTGAGGCGGGGTATCTAGTAACAATCTCTTATCCCATAATGAACGAATGTAATGAATGTTAAGTACTCCGTAGGGAATAATGCTAAGCACCGAGTGGATAGTGATATGAGATGGAAGCTCTCATGTGAGTTGAGGTGGGGTTTCTTAAAACATTCTCTTGAGATGGATGACCTCACGTGAGTGGAGGCGGGGTGTCTAGTAGCAATCTCCGTATCCCATAAACTATGTGCCCATATAGTTCTTGTTAGTGCATCCACCTAAGCTAAAAAATAATGGTCCTACCTAGGTAAGTAGGAATCCCTTAACCGGTGAGGGCGACACTGCGATTTAATGAATTTTTCACATGGTCTATGTCGGTTAAGGCTTACCCCCACAAAGAATGTTAATGAAATATGGACTCTTATGAATACACTACTTAGTGTAGGTGGTGGTATGGGACGAAATCTATGCATTGCACAAGTAGCCTTTGAGAGGGGTCATGATGTGTTCCTTTATAATGATTAATGAAATGAATAGGATTTTATGAAGATGTTAATGAAGAATATTGATCTAATGTCTAATGAATGAGGGTGCTCTTAATATAATGAAGTTCATGAAGAATGCTGACTTAAATGCTTATATGTCTAATGTAATGATGCATGCTATGCTTGGATGTCTAATGTAATGATGCATGCTATGCTTGGATTGTATTATGAGTTACTTCATTGTTATCAATTGTTGAGTATGAATGTGCCTTGTCTATGGTGACTCCAAAGGAGTACTTAGTGTGAGTAGTTGTATGGGATGCTACTCATACATTGCACAAGTATGACTTAGGGTTGTCTTAAATGTTGTTCCTAAGGTGTTAGTATGACTTATGTAATGTTTATGTCTCTTATGTACGAGTATGGTTTAAAGTCGGTAAAGTTGAATGGTAAGTTAACTTTGGTGACCTTAAGGTGGTACTTTAATGTGGATGGTGGTATGGGACGCTATCCATACATTGCACAACGTATAGCTTGAGGGTTACTTGAGGTGAAGGCTTAATATGAATGTAATTGTTATTATGTTCAAATATGGTGAAGATTTGACTTGTATGTTGGTTATGTTTGAATATTATGCCTATTATGCATATATTCATGAAGTTTTATCAAAATGGCATATATCATAACTTTCAAATAAAATGTTTGTTTTAAGCATGTTTTTTAATGGCTATCACACATAGTACTTAATTTTCCTAACCCATTCTTCTGTTTTTACTACAACTGTAGGTTCCGGCAATTGAGTTATTCTCTCTAGTGAAGCTTGTATTTGAGTTCTCCAAGACTAAGTGGTATGTCCTCATAAATCGAGGACAAGTGTTTAGATGTTCCTTTCTTTTCATGTAATAGACATTTGTAAATCTTTTGATTGTAAAGCGTCGTGACCCTATTTTGTTTCAAGTATGCTGTTTAGATGGCCATATTAGACGATAGACTTCCGCTTATTTTTTAAATGTCTTCGGTTGTTGAATTTATAAAAGAAAACTTTTAAATGCCACACTATTTCTAAGTAACTTATACAATAAAAATTTTATGAGGCTTGTATGAGACCCCTTCGGGGTCACGTACGCCGTGTCGCCTTTAAGGGGTAGCCTCGGGTCTTGAAATGGTCCATATTTTTCCTCAACCCAATAATGACGTCCTTCAAGGCCTTCACCTCCCCAGTAGGACCATGTCCTCTCTCCCATACCTCTACTCTCACATAAGGGCATCAATCCCTGAGAGGTGACAATGCATCTGTTATAGCTATCTCAATCATCTAAGGAACAATGGCCTCGAGCCAAAAGGCATGATTATCGGATGATTAAGCCGAATGCCCTATCTTATAGAGCATCGCTTAAGTAATCAGAAGTCTAGAAACAAAAGTAGGTATAGCAGATCTAGGGGGTGGGTGAGCAGCAAATGTTACAAGAGTGTCATAAGGAGCAGAGATAGAAGTACATGAACAACTAGTTGTCGGAGTAAGCATGACTGCCTCTGTAGGTAGCGTATCAATATCAACCTCCGGGAATGAGTCCTACGGAGCTGTTATTCTCCTAGCAACCTCATCCCACTGATATTCAGCCTCTATATACCAGGTGTCGGTAGAAGATGTGGGTGTAATCTCAACATCCCTCTTGTTGTCAGGTGGAACTCTACCCCATCGACATTATTATGTGATCAAAACTCGGAACGGGAGAGACATCTAGTGCTTCTTTGACCTCATGGCCATCTCTTGCTCGAGAATCAGTACCAAATTTAGCCATTTCCTGGCTATGATAGATCCAACACTGGTCGCGGACTTTTGATGGTAGAGAGTAGACTTTGATGTTATATTGAGGATGGATTGGTTTCATGCTTGTGTTTTGTCCATAAATTGTAGGACCCAAATTATGAAGTTTCAATTTCCTAATGAACCCATTTTAGAATGGAAGGGAGGAAATTTTGTTCCTAGGGGAAGGATCATTTCATGTCGAAAAGCTTGTAAGTTGATTTCTAAGGGTTCTCTATATCAAATTGTGACGGTCAAAGATCTTGAGTCCGAGATTTCTCCTTTGGAGTCGGTCCCCGTACTGAAGGATTTTCTAGAAGTCTTTTCCGATGACTTACTCGAAATTCTTCCCGAATGGGAAATGTATTTGGTATAGATTTATTGTCGGATACACAACCCATTTCAATCCCTCCTTACCGGATAGCCCCAGCGGAGTTGAAGGAATTGAAAGCTCAAGTCAAAAATTTGTTGGATAAGGGTTTCATCCAACCTAGTATATCTCCTTCGGATGCACCGGTGTTATTTGTGAAGAAGAAGGATGGATCTCTTCATATGTGTATTGATTACCAACAATTAAATAAAGTGACCATTAAGAAAAATTATACACTCCCTAGGATTGATGACTTATTTGATCAACTTCAAGGTGCGAGTTACTTTTCAAAAATTGATTTGAGGTCGGGTTATCACAAACTTAGGGTGAGAGGTGTTGACGTTCTGAAAACAGTATCACGAACAAGATATGGTCATTTTGTGTTCTTAGGGATGTCCTTTGGTCTTACAAATGCCTCGGCAGCATTCATGGACCTAATGAATCGCGTGTTTAGAAAATGTCTAGACTCATTTGTTATTGTCTTTATTGATGACATATTGATATACTCTAAAAGTGTGGATGATAACATTAATCATTTGAGGATAGTATTGCAAGTCCTCAAAGATCACCAACTCTATGCTAAGTTTAGCAAATATGAGTTTTGGCTAAGATCAGTTACTTTCCTTGGTCACATTGTTTCTAGTGAGTGTATAGAAGTTGATCCAAAGAAAACCGATGCAGTCAAAAGTTCGCCTAGACCTTTGAGTCCTTTTGACATCCGAAGCCTTTTGGGTTTGGCCGGTTAGTACCGGAGGTTTGTTGTGGGATTTTCATCTATTGCATCTCCATTAACGGCCTTAACTCAAAAGAAGTCCAAGTTCGAATGGTCGGAATCTTGTGAAAAGAGCTTCCAATTGTTAAAAGATAAGCTCACATCCGCTCCGGTTTTGACCTTACCGGATGGCACCAAAGGGTTTGTAGTATATTGTGATGCTTCCCGAGTGGGTTTGGGTTGTGTCCTCATGCAGCATGGTAAGGTTATAGCTTATCCTCGAGACAACTCAAGGTGCATGAGAAGAATTATCCAACTCATGACCTTGAGCTAGTGGCCGTAGTCTTTCGTTTAAAGATTTGGACATACTATCTCTATGGGGTACATGTGGATATGTTTGCCGACCACAAAAGTCTTCAATATGTTTTTAGCCAAAAAGAATTGAATCTCCGACAAAGGAGGTGGTTGGAACTGCTATGTAACAACCCTCAAAATGAAGTAGGATAAATTAGAGTCTCACATGGGGTTTATGCATTAATAACTTGTTAAAATAATGAACGATAGGATTTTTAGTCAATTTTAAAGAGTTTGGAAGACAAACGTCAAGGGATCACCAAGACGTTCGAAAACTAGTCTTTTACGTGTTCGTATGTTCTAGTATGTGTTCATGTTTTTATGTGTTGTTTGGAGTCTAAAATAAGTGGAGGTGACCCCAGTGTCTTAATAAATATTTTTAGGGTCAAAACGTCCGGGTATGACTCCCTGGGACCACCCTAAGGGTCCCCGAGAAGGACCCCAATCCTTGGCCAAACAACTTTCCAAGGCAGCTTGAAGTTGCCCATGGAGGGAGCACCTCTGCATCGTGGACTAGGTCCACCAAGGGACAAAAGTTTGGTCCGCATCGTGGACATGTCGCGGACTCTACTGTCTCGAAGAATTTGATGAATAAACCTTGATTTTTGCAGCTCAACGTTCAATTTTACTCTTCTTCTTCTTGGGTTTTTAGAGAGAGAAATATTGTGAGGAAGATGAACTTTTTATTTTGATTTGGGTCTTTGTGAAAACGATTTTTAATTGGGTGTTTAATGACTAAAAATACATTATATATTTATTTAAAACTAATATAAAATATACCCATATAAAAGTAGGACTTAAAAATAATATTTACTAAATTACCCCTTGCCCACATGGACTTGCCTAAAAAAAATAAGGCAACGTTTAAGGGAGCTTGTATGGGCATTGATGCCTTTCACCTTCCTTGAACCCTCACTTGAACTTATACTTGGTCAAATTTTTGGGTCATTTACCTTCCTTGAACCCTCACTTGAACTTATACTTGGTCAAATTTTTGGGGCTATTAATGTTCAAGGGAGCTTGTAAGGGAAGTGATGCTTTTCACTTTCCTTGATTCCTCTCTTGAACTTATACTTAGTAAAATTTTGGGCTTCTTTTTTTTCCAATTATGCATAAAATTTAAGACTCAAACGTTAGGCTCAAGTTTCACCTATTAATTTTTCGGGTGTTAGAAAAACCCTTTTATATGTAACCTCCAAGTATACTTGTGCAATGCATGAATAAGACCTCATAATCCCATTCATGCTAAGTATCCCCTTTGGCCATCATATTCAGATTTACCATCTTATGGTCTTATTCTTAGCTTAATTGTCATAATCAAGGGAAACTCTCACCTTCAGTAAATCATAAGATAACAAGGAAGGCAACTATAGCACAATCCTATCAAAACGTACATCATATAAGAAAACACTTTCTTAGGTAACCTTAAGGCATACTTGTGCAATGCATGAATAAGACCCCATAATCATACCCATGCTAAGTACCATTTTTAGGTCCTCATACTCATACTTCTTGATTTGGAGACTTGCCCCCCTTTTTTAATACATTGGAACCCTAGGAGATACTTCTTTAAGCACATCTTAGTCCCTCTTCTTTAATTTTTAACACTATGAAATACTTATTCCACTATATCTAATTTCATTAGGTTTCACCATTTGGAGATGCTTCTTTAAGCATGTCTTAGTTGATTATTAACTTGGAACTCTTTGAGATACTTCTTCAAATATGGCTTAGTTCCATAATAATCATGTAGTAGTTGGGAAAATGGCCTGCACCGACATGGGACCACATGAGCTATCACATGATCCCCTCCAATGTTACCCACACCATGAAGGATTGGTCTACTTGCCTAGGGTAGAACTGGTTTGTTAGCTATGTTGGACCCACTAGCTAACTTTCCTACCGGTCACGTAGTTATGTGATACGGAGATTTCTAGTAGGAAACCTAGACTCCACTTGTGAGGGACTCCATCTCATGAGATATACTTTGGGAAACTCGGACTCTAATTGTGGGTGTTCACATCTTGGAAGCCGAGCTCAACTAGGTAAAAGTTTCCATCTCAATTCAATATCCACTCGGTGCTAGGCATAATTCCCACAATATAGCTTATTAAGTTCTTATTTAATTCAAGACTATTGGAGGGATGTCCTTAACAACCAATCCATGTTTCAAGTGACTCTATCACTTTCTGCCTTTCAACATACTTGATTAAACAAATTAGCTTTACTCTCAAATCCCTAACAATCAACACTCATGACTACAAGCCTTACTCTCAAAGCTTTACTTCTTACCAACATCATTCATACCTACATTTCAAGTCATTCTAATCACATTCATCATTATCAAGTGATTCTAGTCATAAATCATCATAAAGGTTCAATTTCAAGCTCTATTGGTCAAGATCCACCATATATACTATAATATAATTCAATTCATGTCTACAAGCTTTCATTCATGAACAATTACTATACAAGTCATCAATTCTAGAAGATCATCTATGAATCCTCAATTTCACCTTTCATGGCATAAACACACATTACTACAATTTATTCAATTAGACTAGGGCTAATAGTGAATAACATATAATATAATCATAATATCATGATTTAATACTAAAAAAATCATAAACATGTACTATCTAATCAATTGGATTCATACTCAACACTACCCACAATATAGGAAGAAACCCTAGCTAGAATTGGGGTTCATCTTCACAATTGGGGGGAATCTAGGGGCTCCACTGATGGAAGAATCCAATAATGAATAAGATATCATACCTTGATTATAAATCCCTCACAATTCTTGCAACAACGGAGGAATTTTCCCTAACTTGCTTCTCTTCTTCTTCTTCTTCTTTGCTTCCTAGAGAGAGAATTTCTTGAAAAGAATTGGGTCTAATTGGTGAATTGACAATAATGATTTAGAATCCCTTAATTAATGGTCTAATATCTTTATATAGGTGGTCCAATTACTAATAAAATGACCTTAATTAATAACTATAAATTCTAGAATATTTCCTAAACTCCTTCAGTAACCGACCTAAGGGACAAGGCTGCCTCACCCACAAAACCCCTACCCATGGGCCATTGTGGACCCACAGGACATGTTGGTCCTCCGTGGGAGGTGGTCTGCAAGTACAAATTTTGGGTCTTGACCAGTGACCTCATCCACGAGGTGTGGATCCCCCAACGGGGCATGGGTCCCCTCGTGGGTGGACTGTCTTTTTAGGCAAATTTGAGGTTGTTTTGCTATGGTCCACCTCAAGGACCCTTGGTTGTCCCTTGGGGAGTCTTACGTTGACGTGTAACCCCTGAACCCCTCATTCTAGGTACGAGAGGTCATTTCTACAATTTTAACCCTTACGTCAAGCTCTAGAACCCTTACGTAAGACTCTAGTTTAACTTACTAGTTTTTCGGGTGTTACAAATCTAGAGAGGAGTTCTCGGGATGTGATTGATTATAGGAAAATTTCACTATATGTGTAATTGAAACTGATAATAAATAGATAAATATCAAGTGGTAGGCTAGGCTATAGGTGAGATAGCTTTCTTTCAAAAACTATCACGATTCAAGTGATTTCTTTCACACATCAACAATCTTAATAAATAAGAACAACCCACACCATAATTCATATTCTCCCTCGAGCTAGATAGGTAAAATCGAGATTATGATTTTTTCTTTTGAGCTAAACTGATATTACCCAAATAACTATAATCATCAATTGAAATCTTTGATTCTACAACCTCTTTTTCAAGCAAGCCCAAAATTCTAAGTTTAACTTGTATTTGCAACTACAATTCTTAGATTAAAGCAGAACTATCAATTAAGACCCACTTCAATTAAGCATTTAAATCAGTAATTAATAATACCCATAAGCTAATTCAACCCGTAATCACATGATCACACGCCAAGAGTTCGGGTTTTGGTTAAACATCATAAAAAGATAAAAACAATTACCAACTCGATTTTCCATCAGCTAGGTAATAGACTCCGAGCGTTTACAATTTTTTCCAAAGGTTCAATTCGAAGACCCGCATGTAAATATTTATGTTTGAGGCTCAAAAAGCATCAAAGCCTACAACGGAACTCAAAAACGTAAGAAAAAACCCTACTCAATGATCACATGATAATAGATTTACAGTTAAAAACTAAATTTATAGTTGCCCAAAATTTGGGCTTAAAAGCCATTGGGCGAGATAAGTCTGGCATCTTTAAGTCATTCGACGACCCACCCTTTACTCCCTTCCATCGCCATTTTGTATTGATCTTTAGCCTCCCAAGTTATGTAACTTTGGGCAATCCAACTTGATGTCACAGAATTGATCGGAGAGTCGCCGATTGGCCAATTCTGTCGCCAACTTGGTTTCTTCCCTAGGGCTGGGAATCTGGAACTGTAGGCGAACTAGAAGAGCCTCTCGGTGGTTCATCGAGTCGTCTTTAAGATCACCAGGATCAGTTTTCTTCACTTCTTCAGCTCGTTTTGCTAGTTTTTAACTGGTAGTATCTTTGCCTTACTCCTTAGCTCACATACCTGAAAGTCAATGCTTTAACATCAGTTTTTAGCATAAAGTAGGCATTTGAGGACACTTATACTAGTAAAACAAGCCCTAAATTAGTCCAAATTTCTGACAAATTAGTATGATCATTTTGGCTTAGTGACTTCTACCTTAATGAAGTATGACTGAAATTTAACTTGTTCACGTTTTCTTTCATTCTTTTTTATCTTCACAACTCATCCTTGGCATATTAATAGCGCACAATATTTTTGGTATAGTTCATCAGACACCCCTTTTATTTCCACAATAAAGTGCAGTGGATACAAATAAATCATTTGTTTTCTTTCTTTTTCACTTTGTCCCTCTCTTTTTTTATATGGAGGGGTTTCATCTATGTCACACTTGCCTTCAAGGATGAATTCTCACTACACCCTCAACTTAGGTTTTTGGCCTAAGTTGATAATTCAAACAAACCAATCTTTCACGAAGGTTTTAGTTGGAGAGGACAAAGTCATTTGTGTTCATGTTTCATCCAAAGAAAAGGTTAGTCTCAAATGATGCAAAGATAGGTCCACACACTTACAAGGTTGTCATAAAAAGGTATAGCAATAAGGTTTACACTACAAAATTTATGCTTGAGATTAATTTACTCATTCACCAAAATTAGTCAATTGGACCAACGAGGCACGTTCTATGTATTATCATGCACATATTTGAAGTAAGCGTCACCACAAAAGGTATTTATTCATAGCAATGATCGATCATGGATCTAGAAGTTAAGCTCGTGTGCAACTGTCATTAATAGACTCACTTTGACAATCTAATTAATCACACGGAGATGCTAAGAGTTCACATATAACTTATGAAACTCAAATAACCTCATTGGGCTTGCACAAACATATCGTTAATCAATAGGACTATTCAACTCATCACTATTGACCACATTTGACACTCCAATGTATAAGAGAATATTTGCAACATTCACGATCAAGAAAACAAGAGAGATACCAACGAGTCAAAACAAACATTTACTATTAAATCATTCATAGAGAAGTTTGAACAAAAACGCCAAGAAAACAAAGTACCTAAAATAACTAAATAAAAACAAAATACAACTAAGAGAATAGGTATAACATACCTTCACCCCACCAAAATAACTACACAGTGTCCTCAATGTGAAATAAAATTGGAGAGTATCAACAAGGAATAAAATGGATGGAGAGTAAGGGTCACTCAATGAGGGGATGAAGTTTGCATTGAAAGGATCAGAGGAGAAATGACTCTTTAATTCATAAACCAATAGGCGAGAAGTACCAACACCGCCGATCCACTCGGTGAGTCACCGAGTAGACATCAGCTTGGTAAAATTTACAGAAACCTAGCCTTTCAGTTGATGCAAAAGGAGATATTGGTCGGGCTTGATGATCAAACTTGGTGAATCGCTGAGTTATTTATTATCTCGCCAAATATTTGAGAAGAATCCTCAATTTTGGCCTTTAAAAAGTGATGTGTTTGGACAATCTTAGGGACCATTCTGCGACTCGTCGAGTGGGCCCATCCCTCACCAATTAGCCTTTCTTCAAAATTAGGGATTCCAACCTACACATTTCACAAACGTTAATAAAAGCACAAAACACTAAAACTTGGGTTGGTTCCCAAGAAATTCCTTAGTTAACATCCTAGTACAATGTTGACATGCATTCAAGCATCTTCCAAATACCCCACCTGAAACGCTAACACATTGAGGTACTCCCTTATTTTGCCTATTCATCTTGAACACATACCTGTCCTTATTTTCAACTTCTATTACCCTATAGCAAACACCCGATTCACTTTGAATGGACCTTACCATTTTAACTGGAGTTTACGACAAAAATCTCGAATGGGAAATATAAAGCAACATAAGATCACTGACTTTAAAATCACGTGGGAGGATCTTGGTTTCATGCCACTTCTTCATTTTCTCTTTATAAATGGCTGAACTCTGATAAACTCGCAACCGAAACTCTTCTATCACATGAAGTTCATCAACTCTGTCCTTAGATGCATACCCCCAATTAGAGTTCATTCTTTTAAGGCCCACAACACCTTATGTTCAAGTTTAATCGGTAGGTGAGACTTTCCTAAAACCAATTGATATAGGTACTTACCAATCAGAGTTTTTAATGTAGTTCGATATTCCCATAGAGCATAATCATGCTTCCGAGACCGATCGATCCAATATGCGTTGATGGTTTTTGCCAAATTTCCTTTAGTTTCCTAGATTGACACCTCAACCTGCCCACTTTGTTGTGGATGATAAGGAGTAGCAACCTTATTCTTAACTCCATAGTTTCTCAACAACAATGCAAACACACGGTTAAAAAAGTGAGAGCCCTCATCACTAATAATTGCACATGGAGTTCCAAACCTTGTAAAAATGTACCTCATGAGGAATCGCACAACACTTCTCCATTAATTGTTAGGTAAAGTTACGGCGTCTACCCATTTAGAAACATATTCAACAGCCACCAAAATGTACTTTTTCCTATAAGAACTCACAAAAGGCCCCAAAAAATCAATTGCTCAAACATCAAACAATTTTACCTCTAGAATAGGAGTTAGAGGTAATTCATGCCTTCACGGTACTCCTCCTTGCTTTTGGCATTTCACACACCTTTTAACAAGATGATGCGCATCTTGGTACAATGTTGGCCAATAATAACCACTTTGAAGCACTTTAGCGGTTGTACGTACTCCACTATGGTGTCCACCAACTGGTGACGTATTGCAAGCATCAAGAATTGCATTGCATCTACTTCCACATCCGATACACACTTTCTAATTTTTTGGTTCTCACATTATCGAATTAGGTAAGGTTTATCCCAAAAATACATCTTCATATCGACCATGAACTTATTTCGTTGATAAAAATTCAGTCAATCAGGAAGAATCCCACACACCACATAGTTGGCGAAGTTAACATACAAAGGTGGGTTACTATTAGACACAACAATCAACGACTCATCTGTAAAAATTTCTACAGTATCTTTTTCACTGGAAATAGTAACATTAATTTCAAGCCTCGACAAGTGATCCGCCACTTGGTTCTCAAACCCTTTTCGATCTTTGACATCAAACGTCAAACTCTTGCAACAATAATACCCATCGACTCAACCTTAGCTTCCCATCTCTCTTAGCCATTAAATAACAGATCGCCGCATGGTCAGTGTGTACCAACACTTTGGTGTCCAACAAATAGGCTCTAAACTTTTCAAAGGTATAAACAACGGCTAACAACTCTTCCCTGATGAATGTGTAGTTCTCTTGAGCTACATTCAAATTCTTTCTTTCAAAATACACCGGTTAAAACAAATTACCTATTTTTTGGCCAAGAAAAACACCTAAAGAAACACCATTGGCATCACGTATTAACTCAAATGGAATGATCCAATCCTTAGCAACAATGATCGGAACATAAATGAGCTTTTCATTCGGACACAAAAATGCTTTGATACAGATTTATCAAACTTGAAGACACATACATTCTTTTTCAAGTAGCTTACAAAGATTATAAGATACCTTCGAGAAATATTTTATGAACCTTTGATAGAACCCTACATGACCTAGGAATCTCCGAACACCTTTTACCGAAATGGGAGGACGCAAGTTGGCAATAACTTCAACCTTCGCCTGATCAACTTGTATACCATTTCCCGAGATTTTCTGCCTAAACACAATACATTCCTTGACCATGAAGTGACATTTCTCTCAATTTAGTACAACGTTTATTTTAATACATCTTTGCAAAACTTTACTAAGGTGCTCAAGGCACACTTCAAATATGTTCCCACAACCAAAAAATCATCCATGAAGACCTCCATCGAATACTCTATCATATCAATGAAAATAGAGAGAATATATCTTTGAAACCTCAACAGTGAATTACACAATCCGAAGGGCATTCTTTTGAAGGGAAACTTTCATAGAGACTCGTGAATGTTGTCTTTTCTTGATCTTCCGATGCAATAGAAATTTGATTATAACCGGAATAACCATCCAAGAAGCAATGACATCCACGCCCTGCAATTCTATCAAGCATCTGATCCATGAAGGTCATTGGAAAATGATCCTTCTTAGTCCATGCATTCAACTTCCTACAATCCATACGTATATCCCAACTGGTCGCACTAGTACAAGTTCACCTTTTTCATTTGGGACCACCGTAGTACTAGTCTTCTTTCGAACGCATAACACGAGGCTCACCCACTTGCTATCCGTGATCAGGCAGATAACTCTCGCATAGAGCCACTTTATGATCTCTTTCTTCAAAATTTCTTGCATTAGAGGATTTAACCTTCGTTGGTGCTCAAAACTTGCTTTGCATTTACTATCCAATTGAATTTTATGTGTTCAAATACTGGGAGGAATTCTTACAATATCGAAAATTGTCGATCCAATAGGCTTGATATATCTTTTCATCACACTAATAAGCGCTTGCACTTGCCATTCAAGAGAATCAGCGGCATCAATTATAGGGAAAGTGAGGTTTGCTCCCAAAAATATGTAACAAAGGTAAGGTGTGAGCACCTACAACTCAAGCTTTGGCAGTTCTTCAATGGATAGTTTCGCGAAAGGATTTTCCCGATTCTTTAAACCTATATCAAGCTTTAAGGGATTCTTACAATCAGAACCATAACAACATAGTTAAGCCACAACCTCATCACAATATTGAATTTATTCTCCATCATAATTTAAAAGAACAACGGCTAACGACTAACCCATACAAGAAACGGTCACAACCCAAGAGTACACCCTAGATGTATCACAGCGTATAGGACCCATACAATCGACTTAGTGATCATAACAAAAGAAATAGAACAAAGGAAATATTGACAACATTTCAAGTCCAAAAATTTTATTATAAAAGCAAAGTGGAAGTCTAAACACTTGCCTCATTAGACATCTAATACAATATAATGAAATTGTGCCTAACCCATACATCATGTCTGATGAGTCCCAAATTTGGACTCATTCAGGGTTTTGTTTTGATAGTATAAGTATCCTCAAATGCCTAATTTTTTCTATAAATTGATGTTAAGCCATTAATTTGCAGGTATGTAGACAAAGGAGAAAGGCAAGGACACGACTAGGCAAAAAGAAGCAAAGCAAGTTGAAGAAAAGTGATCCTAGTAATCGCCAAGACCACTCAGCGAACCGCCGAGTGGCTCTTTAGCTTGCCCTAAGTTCCAGCGTGCCAGCCCTGGGGAAGAACCAACTCAGTGGGAAAAATAAGTAGTCAACATATTGCTGAATGATTCTGTAAGGGCAACTTTGATCGCCAAAATTAATAGGACCTGGAGAACTGATGGCCATTGCAAGTTGGCGATGGAAGAGAGCAAAGGGCGGATGCCCTAACTGTTCATCGAGGTGCAACTTATTTAGCCCAAAAATTGGGCAACTATAAATCAAAATTTAAAATGAAATTTGGGGAGTTGCTAGATCCACTTGAAACTTTTCATCCCCATGTTTGAGAGTTAGAGTTTTGTCTTAGTTTTTCAGTTACCATTGTAGACTTTGAGGATTTCTAAGCTTCATTTTGACGATTTGGAAGTGGGTTTCTTAATTTATTCAATTGGGACCATTGTAAAGACTTGAGAACCTTTACCCAGATCATGGCTAATGTATTTGATAATCATTTTTCTCTTTTTATGATGTGTAGAAAAAAATCCAATTCTTGGTGTGTGATGATGTGTTTATTTGTCTAACTATCTTATGGGTATTTTTATGATGAAATTTCTATTTTAATGTGGGTTTAATCATTAGCTATGTTTTAATATATGGATTGTAGGTGCAAAACTAATTCTAGCATAGAGTTCTTGGCTTGCTTGAGAGAGATGTTTTGGAACCAAAGCTTTCGATTAATAATCGTAGGTATTAGGTTGATATGAGTTTAGTTTGAGAGAGTGAATCCTAAACTCAATCCTACATATCTAGATTGAGAGAGTAAATACATTAATGTTGTGGGTTGTTTATCTTCTAAAGCTTATCGAGGTTCGAGAGAACTCGCCTGAACCATAATAGTTGTTTGAGAGAAAACTATTGCACTTATAGCCTAGTCTACGCACAATGAGTCAACAAATTATTGTTAAATTTGAATTACGCATATAGCTCAATTAGCTTATAATCGATCACATTCCGAGAATTCCCCTTAATATTATTGTTTCCCCTATTTTTTGTACATGTTTTAGCTGTTAATTCCAAATCAGAACCGCCCATCTTATATTCGTTGTCTCGCCCCCCCTATGGCTTGTGTGTATGTTTTCGACAATTTAGAATCCTATAACTGCTTAAACAACTTTATGAATTCTTAACAAAATATAAACACATACCACTCCTTTTGCGTTCTACTCTAACTCTTTGTTGGGTTTTATACTAGTTAACGATCTTCTACACATAGAACGAATGATGTGTATTTGATATGTTAATCAAAATGGTCTCGTTCCCAGGGAGTGGTGTTGTTTAGAATTCTATTACCGAAGTCGAATTGTGATCTTTTTGTGTTGTAGTTGAATTGACTTACTTTAATTTTTGTTTTGGTTGATTTGTTTTAAACAGAGGAAGAGATGAGTGTGAACAGGAGTAATGGTAGCCAAGTGGGTCACCAAGGGGATGTTTGGAATTTTAATGATGTGAATCACCCAATTTAATTCGGTGGTGTTGGTTAAATACGCCTACCTTTTGTTGAGGGGAATGTCTTCTTCCATGTTACAAGGACAATGCTACAACTCGTCTAAATGAAAGGATTATGTGGAGTGATGGCCCACGAAGACCCCGTGAGTATTTTCGAAACTTGTGGATGTGTATGGTCTGTGCTCATTCAAGAACATATCACAAGTATTAGTCCATCTAAGGTTGTTTACATTCTCCTTGATGGGTGAAGCTACCAAATGGTTAGTTGATTTATCGAGGTACTCCATAACCAATTGGGATGAGCTTACCACAATGTTCTCTGTAAGATTATTTCCCCCTATCAAAGATGATGACGCTAAGATATAGTATCCAAGGTTTCAAACTCTTGGACGATGAAGATATCCACGTGATGTGGATGAGATTTTAGAAGTTGGTACTTCATTCTACGACTCACGCGTTGCCAAACCACATATTACTACATTACTTGTATAGGAGTCTTGACCCATTGAACAAAGGAGTTGCTGATCAATTTGTTCTCGAAGGTATAATGCAAAAGCCCTATGAAGTATCCTCTAAACACCTTGATGGCATGACCAAGATAACTTGAGCATGGTACACTCGTGAGGACTAGGCTTCTCCTCTCACTTTTAGAATGACGAAGAAGCAGATCGAGAAAGATCAAGAGAGAGACAAAATATGGAAAAAATGGTTACCTAGCCTGACACATTGTAAAAAAATGTGATGTGTAGTAGGTTTAACAATGTAAATGCTATGGGTGTTGGTGGATTAAACCCCAAACAAGCAATATTTGAAGCATTTTACAATGATGAAGTGAACTTTCGAGAAAATCACGAGGAGGATTTCGTTCAAATTACCTAAGGCCGGGTGTATATCCGAGCTGAAATAGAGATGATGGATGGAGATATCGTGAGTGGGAAAGTCGTGATCATAATGTTACTTGGAAGGAAAGGGATGGTGAAAAGGAAATATACATCCCACCTCATGAATGCAAAAAGCCAAAAGAGCAAAGAACTGACCCGGTGAAGTTTCGTACAGAAGACATGCTTGCATGCATTCTCAATAAGGCAGAAGGGTCGGACAAAGTGTTGAAAGAGACGAAGAAAGATGTCTCAACTATAAATAAGATGGTGACTTCTCATTCAGTCTCTATTAAACAACTGGAGACATAAATTGGTCAAATCTTGAGTCAATTGAATCCACAGCAAAAAGGGTGGTTGCCTAGTGACACAACGGTAAACCCCAAGAATGAATTTTGAATTGGTATTTTAGTCGTGCCACGATGTTAAATAAGGCACTTCTTAGGAGGAAACCAATGTTTTTGATGTTTTAAATATTGTTTTTGAATAACGTGTGTTTATTTTGCAGGTTGAAAAGTGAAAGTGTTGGAGAGTGGCAATTAGGCGAGCCAAAAGTCTAGTGGCTACTCGGTGAAGTGGTCGGTGAGACCGACTTGGACCACCATTGGAACCACCCAGCATGATGGGGATTTCTATAAAACTGGGTGAGTAAAAAGATAAGTCGGCGACTCACCGAATAGGTCGGCGAGCCCGACTTTGTCGGCCGTTTAAACACCCAAAGTGTTGGGAGTTCTGTAAAATTCAGCTATAAAAATTACCACATGGTGAATTGCCGAGTAGTTCGGTGAGCGCGACTTACCCCGTCGACAGGAGCGCGAACTGAATGGTTTTAAAGGCCAAACAGTTTAAATTATCAAATCCTTTCATTTTCCATTTTTTTAACTCCCCAATTTGAGTTTTTCAATATTTTATCACTTTTACTCTCATTTTATCCATATCATTGCTAGAGATTAACTTTTTCATAAAAGGCTGGTTCTCCTAACCCCGAACTCTTTAATTGGTTGAACTTGAATGAAATTGGTATTTTGTGGTTGAAGATCGCTGTGTAATTGTTGTGTGGTTATTTTTTTCCCTAGTTTTAAATGAAATCAAAATTATTTGGCCTTTAATCCTGATTCGTCGGTCTTTTATTGTTGAAATCAAGTTGAAATCATTGGGTTGTGTTGAATATGTGTTGGGTCAAGCGAGGTGATATTTGAGTAATCCCGGATTGTGCAAAATATCGTATTCTGCCCTATGATGAAGCGGTTGATGTCATTCCTAAGGTCAAAAGATGTCAATTGTTTATTTTTTTCAAAATTGGGGAACGTATGAGTACCTTGAGGGCATGGGTAGTATGGGTCTAGCTTTAATTTCATAGTGTAGGTGTTTAATTTTGATTTCATGGGCTGCAGAAATAATTTTGAAGTATGGTCTGAAAGCTGGCACGTTGGGCCAATTGGCGAGCTGGGTCGAGCTCACCCAAGGGTTCGGCGGTTCGCCTAAGTCCCATTAAATTGCCCTTGATTCCTCTAAATATTTAGTTTTTTTTCTATAACTTTTGGTGATATGCTTTAGCTCGCCAACTTCACTCAGTGACTCGTCAAGTTCACTTTGTTACTCGTCGAAAGTGTTTCTTCATAGCCTTTATGTTCCCCTAATTCCATAAAATACACTGTAACTTTCGGTGAGCTACTTTTAGTTCACCGATTTGTGTCGGCAACCCATCAAATGGCCCTGGAGATCGCCGACCAACTTTTAATATTTGTAAATTTTGTTCTACAACTTTCAGCGAGCCCGATGTTGCTCGCAAAAGTGATTGAACGATTCATTAACCGGCTCGGAGAGTCTTCCTGCACTTATTTTGTTACGTTTTTCTTGAATTTTTCTAAATGTTACTACATTGTTTTACATGAATGGATAGACCCAATGTTTCTTGCATTGACATGCCACCACGACAGCTGGCTCGTGGAGTAGAGATTGATTAGGATGCACCTGCATTCCGAACAAATGCAATGAAACTACCACCAAAGGGAGGCGAAGGGAAGGACACAACGCCTGTGGTTGAGACACCGAAGGAGGTTAGCTCAGGCAGTAAGGGGGTCTACGAGACACATATCACCACATCCGACCGTGAGGAGGGCTGATAAGATTCCTAGGCTTCTATCTCTGAGCCTGAGGATGACCAACTATTAAAGGCCTAGTGAGCGGAGCTTGGCTCCAAGGCGATGAATGATTTGTCTAGGTTCCCGGTGCCTCAGACTCCTCCTTCTCCTTGAGCTGCAGCTCCAGAGTAGACAGTGGCCCCAACACCACCAGTACAGGGTGCTCCTCCTCGATCACTCAACCGCTTAAAGGCTGAGGGTTTGAGGACCATTCTAGAAGAGAAGAGATTGTTGTCACGACCCAAGCGTATACCCTAGGTGTAACATAGCGTATTAGACCCCAAAGGGGTTTCATACAAGCCCTTTATCTATTCATAACATAAGATAATAGAAAAATACAGAAATTTAAAACTTTCTTTCAATCCATACAATCGAAATCTTTTCACAGGAATGCATGCGGAAGTCTTTGCTAAACTTTTCTCTCAAACAATCTATTAAACTCTTGAATAAAGTCTTGTGATGCAACCAATATATAATTCTAAAACATAAAGAAATGTAATAAAGGGAAGTAATGGTTTTGTCCTCGAAGTTATGAGGACTCACCAAATCTTCCAATCCTTGTTCCTTAAAAATCTAGCCACCAAGTAGAACTCAAGTCTCCAAACCCTACTTTTGGTCAGAATGTAGGCATAATATGTGTTAGTACAAATTGTACCAAATATGATAGCTAGCACAGCATTGTAACAACAACTCAAAATGGTTAGTCAACATAAGACATTAGCACAAGAGGTAATAACATCATCATAGCATAATCTCCAACATAAGCATCATATAGTCATAATTTAACATAAGTCATAGTTAATGAACATGGGATATACATCATATTCATAGCATGGTGTTTGCTTAGACCTTAATACTAACATTTTTCAACCCTTAGTCTTTACTTAGGTTTTCATGTCATAATAGCACTATACTCCTAAGTAACCTCAAAGCACACTTGTGCAATGCATGGGTGTCATCCCATAATACCACACACACTAAGCATATCCTTGAAGTCACCTTATTCATACTTACAATATAAAGGTGTCATTCTTGACCTACTTCATATAGACAAGGAACTATCATCTTAAGTCAATCATATCATGGAAGGAAATTGTTGCAACAATCCAAGCTAAGCATATATCACATAAGTGAACACTTCATAAGTAGCTTCACACTAAGTACTTCTTTAGGCTAGCTTACTCAGTGCTTACTATCTATCATTCTAGACTATCAAAGAATAGCACCCTACTAGGCTAGACCTAACTACCATGGAAAGACACACTATCATACAAACTAATTTGTACAAGAAAGAGTACAAGTATTCCAATATAACTAACATGCAAACATTCAATATAATGCACACTACCCTTAGGGGAGTATGAACCCTCAACCCTAAGATACCCTTAGGAGAGTATGAATTCTCAATCCGAAGCTACCCATAGGAGAGTATGAATCGTCAAACCTAATCTACCTTTAGGAGAGTATGAATACTCAATCCTAAGCTACCATGAAATGGTCTTGGCCTAAAAAAGTCATGCTACGATGAAGGAATTCTAACAATGCTAGTTCAAGCTACCCTTTGAAGAGTATAGATCATCAGTCCTAGGTTTCTATGCCTACTCTAATTTAAGCTACCATGAAAAGCATCCTACCAATGCTAATTCAAGCTAACCTTAGGAGAGTATGTTTCCTCCATCCCAAGTGACCATGAGAACATCTAACCCATGCTACTTAACTCAAACTATAAATGAAGGGATTAGATGTCACAACTTCAAGCTATTCTATTCTAAACTTCTTTGATTCATTTTAGGTGATTAAACTTTCAATATAGAATTATTCTAAGTGAGAAGACCTTTTACATTCTACATACAAGCATTCATATAGTTCTAGGTAGGTCATGTGGATAGAAACCTTCCACCACAACTCTATCTATTCGTATAACAATTTTATGCAAGCTAAATCATAATATTAGACTTCAAGCCCTACACTCAAGATTTACTCTACAATCATCTTATTTTATTAGATCACAAGGCATAAAAATTACAAGCTTTAGTCATAGTCAATTCCAGTCATCATTCATCTTAATATCCCAAATTCAGTCACTACAATTCATGATTTATCATACATTAATAAATCTAGTTCAATTCATGATTTCATATTCCTACTTTTGAACAAGTTCTATACATTATAACAATTCTAGAAGATCTATTAAGAATAATCAATTTCTCTTTACAAGGCCTAAACCCACATACTTTGATTTCTAGGGTTAACCATGGAATTCACATAAATTCATCATAATATCATGAATCAACACTAAATTAACCATAAATAAGTATTATCCATTGATTGGAATCATACCCAACTAAACCCACACATTGGAAGCAACTCTAGCTTAGATTGGGGTTCTACACAAATTTGGGGAAAATATGGGGTACTCTATGGGTGGAAGAACCCATAAATGAATAAGCTAAACATACCTTTAATAAAATCCTCACACAAGCCTTAAAAAATGTAATCTTTATTCTTGACCCTAGCTTCAAGATCTATCTTGTTCAAGTCTTCGGTTTTCTAGAGAGAGAAATATTTGAGAAAAGACTAATTTGAGGATTTGATTTGGGTCTTGTGTAAAGTGACTAAAAATGGGAGGCTAATGACTTACATTACCTTATATATGTGTATAAAATCCATATAAAATGACCCCCACTTAAAAATAATAAAAATGGAATTTCCTAATTTGACCCTCATTTGGTAGCCATCGTGCTAGGCATCATGACTTCACTCACGAGCCGTGGTCCTGTCCGTGGTTCCGTGGGCACTAACTCGGCCAACGAGTTTTGGCCTCAACTAAACTAAGGCATGACCACGAGAGCTCCCACGATCTGTGGTGATGGTCTTGGTCTCTTAAGCAGTAGCTCGGCTTCATGGCCTTGCCTCCCACATTTCTAAGGGGACTTCACGAGCCCCTTCAGGGACTATGGTCAAGACCACCGGTCGTGAACCTTGGGAAGTGCATGGAAAATTAAAGGTTGGGGCAGCATTGTCCTTTGGCTTAGGCTTTGCCTCTTTCCCTTGGAAGTTGCCCTTGTGTCCCTCACCCAGTCAATATATGGTCTTTTAAATTGCAGGGTCCAACACGTACCCTGACGTTTAACCAGTAAACTCCTTATGCTCAGCAATGGAAGTCTTATCTACGAGTCTAACCCTTAACATCAAACTCTAGAATACTAGCTTGAAGGTCAAGTTTGGTCTACTAGTTTCCGGGGTGTTACAATTGTCCAGAGACGGGGATAGTGGACATGTAACCAGAGGTATGGACCACTCTCAAGTTCCATAGAGTTGAGATTTTCACCAAGCCTCGGGGCCTCTACATTTCTACTTAGGTCCAAGAGTTCTATTCGGCTTACGGAGACTTGGTGCCGAAGAGGAAGAAGAAGGGCAGTGCCTTCAAATCAGTAGATTTTGTGATAGTTTGCGGCAAGAAAGTTAAATGCGTCAGTGACTACATCAATGTTGCTCTGGGTGCACCTATGATTTCATTCACCAATACATTGATCTTTTCGTGAATAAGACCTTGGAGGACTTGAAGGGTTGGTTGGCACCCCTTATCTCCAATGCCACATCGAGGTAGATAGAGGTTGGTGCATAGATAGAGAAGAGAGATCTAACTGTGGCCGCTAGATACTGGTTCGGGTTCATCAACATTACTATAAAACCACCCCAGAATAAGTCCATCCCTAGACACCTGAAGGCAACTTGTTTGGATTCTATCATTGCTCACCAGAAGCTGAATCTGGGACTACTGATTTAGGAGGAGATGGACATGAGAGCCAAGCAGCGTCAAACTTCGCTACCATTCCCGATGTTAATCACAGAGTTATAGATTTGGACCAATGCTCCAAGAGATAAGAAGATAGATGTGGAGGTAACTCCCACCTCTACTACTAACATCCGATGTATTGAGGCCGAATATTTACGAGATGAGGATAATCGGAGGAGGGAAACACCGGTGGATACATCCCTAGAGGTCGACATTGATACATTGCATACAGAGGCAATCATGTCTTCTCAAGCCAGTGGGCCATAAGTGTCACAGCTCGGGGGTACCCCCTAGATGTAACATGGCGTATAGAACCCGATGAACTCCATACAACCCACTTAACTTTCCAACATAAGAAATAGAACAATAAGAGTAAAACACATTTCCAAGTCTAAAAGTTTTTCATAAAGGAAATGGAAGTCTAGACACTTGTTTCATCATAGCCATCTATTACAATATTCAATGACATTGGGCGTAGCCTATACGTCATGTCTTAAAAGGAAATACAAGAAATGGAAACTAGATTAAGAAGAGGTCCGTCCTCGAACCACGAAGACTCACAAATATCGGTGAGAAGTCAAAGTCCAAGCTCTAACCACTAGAATGAAAACCCTGTATGTCGGACCCTACATTTGGGAAGAATGTAGGAAAAAGTATGTGTTAGCACAAAAATGCACTAAGTATGATAACTATGCGTAAAAACATTTAAAACATCCAAAAAGGGAATATTTTGTTTCAAAGCATGCAAATGCCAAGGTTAAACTTCATATAAGAGATTAGAAGTCATACGTCATAAAGATGGATAACATAAGTCAACATAATATTTGAAACCTTTGAACTCATGTACAATACTTCTTGAAGTAACCTTAGTTCATTATTCCTGTTCTAGTTTTGAGAGATAAGCCTTAACCGACATGAGATGATGTGAGCTATAACATGATCACCCGGTGTTACCCACACCAAAAAAGGTTGTCCTACTTGTCTAAAGGGTGGGTTGGTAATTTTTTTTTAAAAGTTTTATTGGAAAATTTTTAAATTTTGTGAATTTTTTTGGATGGGGTGTGGGGG